>JARHVA010000892.1:3212500-3295000 GCA_037957365.1 Torreya grandis | reverse complement strand
GATAATTTCCTTATCTAATAATGTAAGTAAGATATCATAAGGCCTATCTCTATGTGAAAATTTTATAACCCTCTATGTGTGTCTTATGATTTTCTCATTGTAGGAGGAGCTCTATGAAGTGGCTCTTTGCCCTTGATGAGTATCTTTAAAGATTGGTTATGTTCCACTAGTTTCTTAATTAAAAGTGGAGTAGGTTATTGTACCATGTTATATGAATGTGACTCTGATAATCTATATATAAATATAAATTTGAATGTGTACCAATACATCTAAATTCTATCTCTAGTGTTATAGTTATGTTACATAGATGCCAAAATGATGTAGATGTCCATTATAATAATTTCTCTTTAAGATGAAAAATGAGGACTTTGGCAAAGATGTAATGTACCTCTAAATCTATTGGCTGGTAAATCAAATCATGCATACATGATTTGAATGTTAGAATGTAATCAATTATTAGTTCTTTCTCACCTTGGTGTAGTTAAGGTAACCTCTCATATGTGACTCAAGGTCCCTTATTCTATATGTAGTGTCTGAGACAGATTAATTCTAATGCATCATATGTGTGTAATAACCCACTAGGGAGTGCATGATGAAATTAATTTAGTGCCTCATCTTATATATAATTTAGAAATAATCATAGTAGATTCAACTTATTTGTGACATGTGCCATGGCTTTTCCATAAGCCTAAAGGTGCAAGTATGGGTCTTGATGACCATCAAATTTAGGTAACATTGGTATCTAAAAGTTGGGTGGTAACTTTGTAATGAAAATTATACTTAGAATAAGATTTCCATATATGGCATTAAAATCAACCCAATGTTTAAAATTTTCATTGATTTCATGTACTTGTGTACTATCATTAATGTCAAAGGAAGTGTGAGGTCTTGTGTGATCAAATAAGGCTATCTCAATCTTGGGTAATGACCTATATGGTCTAAGGAGACTTGGTGAAAGGATAATTATGGGAGATGATTTTGAGCCTATATCAGATATTTTTAGGTGATTATTGAGCTAAAATAAGTGTATTGAATATATCCAAATGGTATGATGCATTGTAGGGCTATGAGATGAACTAGTCTTTGAGCATGAATATGGCTTGTAGAGGCTTGTTGATGTTGATATAAAATATGTATGGAAGCATTTGAGCTTGGAATGAGTTT
This sequence comes from Torreya grandis, assembly GCA_037957365.1. Taxonomy (NCBI): domain Eukaryota; kingdom Viridiplantae; phylum Streptophyta; class Pinopsida; order Cupressales; family Taxaceae; genus Torreya; species Torreya grandis. The sequence goes on along the minus strand of JARHVA010000892.1, from coordinate 3,293,836 downwards.
TTTTATCATGATAATTAGTCTTAAAATTAATCTACAATGGTATAAATGTCTCCAAGAGGCATATGGAGTTATTTAAGGCATAGTCCTTACATGAAGAGACATAGTAAAAAGTCACATGCTTGGTAGCTTGTTGAGAAGAGCAGTGTGGGACTTGTGTGAAGAATGTTGGAAACATGTGATCTTGGTATTATGAAATTTTACATATTGATGAGCTATTATGAGTAGTGCAAGAGGTTTTAATGTGTGTTCGAGGTACAAATATAACTGGTAGTCCTATGCCTAGTGTGCAAAGAGACCTAGTGAGGACTAATAAGGTGTCAAGTTTAGTTACCAAGGTTATAGATCACATTTTAACATGGATTGTGGTTTTAAAAGTTTTTTTAATGGTTTTGACCAAGTTTGAGGTCCTGAGTTAAAGGAGAAATCAAGAAAACAAGTTTGAATATCTTCTATGTATGCAGATTAAAGAGATGAGGACTCGAGAAGGAAATTTTTATGCTCATTGATATGTGTAAAATTTTCATGGTGTCTTAAGATCTTGGGGAGAGATGTAAAATGGTCCTAATATTTATTTACAAGTATTATGAGGTGGTTTCAAGGATAAAATTGTATGAATAAATGTTAAGAACCAAAACTAGTCTTAAACCCCAATAGAAAACCCTCTTAAAGAACCAATTAGAGAAATAATTTTTTAAAGTGACTATGATGTATTGGTAATCCAATTTTTATATTTTTAACATGTATAAGACTCCTATAAGTACCACTAGGTGTTTTTTTTTTTTCCATGATAATGAGTGGAAACTTTAATAAACTCCTTGTTTCTTAGAAATTTGGTATTATAGGAAGGGTTGACTAGCTCAAACCATGAAAATGATTGGAGGCTGAATATAAATATTTTTATTTATTTTCCATTGTGTTACTTGGATAATTTATATTGTTTTTTTCAATCATTTTTGTCACTCAAATTGACCTATCGCTAAACTGGGCTAATGGTGAAACTGTGAGAAAAACCAATCAAAGGAAGAAAGTGATTAGGGAAGGTTTATCAGGTGAAAATTGTATAAAATTAATTATGGAGTGTTTTTATAGGAATTATATATCCTAAACATACATTTTTACTTGTTACTAGTCAAATTTAAGGTTTGTAAAGATTGCTCACAAGTTGACATGACAAGCTCAGGTAAGACAATGAAACCCATGAGAGTGAGATTGGCTTGTAAGATAATTTTTGGTATAGAAAATTGAAATATAGTTATTATAAGATGATATAATAATGTTTTATTTTCACATAAATTCATTTTAATAATAATAAATTACACATAAATGTGTTCTAATATTTTAATAAGTTGACTATGTTTTTAATGCTACATGTCATTTTTTGTGTGTAAGTGAAAATTATGTTCTTGAGTCATTTTTCATTGATTTTAAGGATAAAATTATCATGAATATGTTATATAGTTCACATAGGTTCATATTAATCTATTTATACTCATAATAGGTTCATGATCAAGTATGGGAAGTCAACTCTGCTTCATTGTATGTTGACAATGTTTGGTGGTTCTGAGTAAGCCTTTTGTAGGAGTGTTCTCAAGAACTTTTGGTCTGTATGATGATGAATATATAACTTTGGGATGTTTTATAGGTATTTAAGATAAATTAATGTATTTTTTATTATTTTATATGGAAAAATTGAATACATGCATCATATGAAGGTGATTTATCATTCCTATGAAATATAACCCCTAATGCATGAAGGGTTACTCCACCTAGATTGGGTTGAGTAGAATAACTATTAATTTATGCTTTCCTAAAAAGAGAGCAAAATTTTGGCATTTTATAACCCATGCATAGGTATATTTTAAAATGTTGGGTTAGTAATAAGCATCCCTCATTACCTTTATTGTTGTTCTTCTTCTTGGAGCGAAATGGGTTCCTATAGGTCCATCATAAAAATACTCCAAGAGATTTGTCACTTGATTATCATTAATTCACTAAGAAGTACCCCATTGATGTCTCTCCTGAAAATAACACCATCAACCGATGTATAAGGTATGGACTAAAGTTTGAAATTCCTTCTTTTTACTATGTCCAAACCTTGGGGGAATTCTTTTATCATTAAGAAATGGGTCATATCTTAAAACTAACTATTATAAAGTGGAGGTACATTTATTTGTGAGTTATCTTGTGTCACCAAAATAGCTTATTTATCTTCTTGAAGGTCATCCTCCATATGCTCACATAATCCTTTGTCTCTTATCATATTAGTGACTTTGATCTCCACATCATACTCCATAATGTTGGTAATCCAACCTATGATTTTTTCATTCAAATCCTTGTTAAAGATGAAGTCCTTAACTCCAAGATGAGACACCATAAAATAAACATTACTATTAGAAAGCATTGGCCTAAACTATTTGTACTAAATTTTTCTTTTTATCTATTTATAGAAGAAAGATAAAACTGAAAGAGGGTTAAAGGTTGGTAGAACCTAGATGGGTGTGCACTCCATAATCCAGATGGTTGTAGATACTATTATTTATCTTGGGAAGATGACTGCACTAAGAGAGAACTAGAAAAGGGTTGGTTAATTAAGTAGTTTGGGTGGATTTCTTAGCAAGCTAGATCTAGGAAGTGGGAGCTATCTATAAGGCTATTAATCTACCTTTTGATGCAAATTAATGTTGAAGAAAAATGTTTCATAACATAAAAGTACTAGATCTAAAGAAATAAATACTTCATAGATGAATTTTAAATTATTAAATAAATGTTTAGGTTAGTTCAAGTTGTTGTTTATAGTCTATGAGGTAACAAAGGCTAAGAAAATAATGTTTGGTTAAGGTTTAGTTAGTGGTTAATGGTTGTTGATTTTGGGTTAGGAAAGTTTCCATAGTGACCATCGATAGTTGCAGCTGATCGTAAGTTGTTACTATCAACTGATATGGTCCAATTTAAGGTTGAACGTTAGATTGTGGGTAAATGGTAGAAAAGCATAGTAAGTTGTTGGGGGTTAGTTAATTGGTCAGAGGCTAGAAATAGATAGTTAGAAGTAGTCTAGTTCACGTAGAGGTGTCAAAATGAAATAAAGTAACTGAATAATACAAAATGGATACTTAACTTCGTTGTTAAAGTTGGTGGAAGATGTTGGTGAATCTTGAAGGAATTTTAGTAGATTTTTGGGTCTTTATCACACTTTTAGACTTGTTAGAAACCTATCAAAAAACTCTCATACTAGTTGGTCTTGAGAGTTGATAATTAGAGAGACTAATTTTGAAAATGATTGTCCAATATCCTTTTCTTGGTCATGATCTCCTTATTTTATAGGTAAAATAAGAGATGTTATTGCTAATAAAATTTAATAGGTAGATGCATTAGTAGATGACTAAAGTAAATTTTGATGTGTTAACTTACACATAGATTGACTAACCATTAGTGGTCTACTTAACCATTAGTAGTCATGGTGACCATCGATGGTCAAAGTTTCAGAGATGAAGGATAAAAAAATGTTAGGTTATGTTATGTTAAGGGTCAAAAGTGAATGGTTAAGGTTTAAAGATAGGTTAGAAATGTGGGTTTAGGTGGGTTGGACATCTAGGGGTACTTTGACATTCAGAACCATCATGTGCAATTTTTTAGTGTCTACATTTTACCCTTTTTTTATGTAGTTTATATTATCAAGCTAAAAAATAAAAATAGATTATGTGTCAAATGTTTAGTTGTCCTAAGTATGGGAAGATTTTATCCCCCTCAAACTAGGAGTTGATGTGGTGATACAAAATTAGGTTCAGGTTTGATGATTGATTAAGTGGATGGGAAGATAGGTGACAAGGGTGATAGGTGAGGTTGGGTATTCAAGTATAAGTATGTGCATAAAATGTGACTAAGTGTAATAGTTTAGATCATGCATAGACTAAGTTGCCAATGTTGGTGAAAATGAGGTTAGTTCTAGAATGACAAGTGACAAGGTAACCAAGCCCCAACATTAGGCATAGTTGATCGGGTTACTCTATAAGTATCATGGATAAGGTTAGTGTCTCATAGGTATCTAAGGTAGGAAGTGCTCTTGGGAAGAAATAAAATGGTTGGTTATACATAAGGTGGTGTAAATTCAAATGTTTAACATGGAAAGGTTGGTTGGTGTGGTCAAAAGGACCAAGGCAAAGGTCATCACAAAATATGTGGAATTTTTGGGTCAAAAAATAGACAACATTGAGGTGGATATGGTTGGATGGTTAGTTGATTGGCTGGAGAGGGTGTTCTCCAATGGTTTATATTTGGTTTTTAGAGAATAAGTACTCTCCAAAGGTTTTTTAGTGGTGTTCAAATGGGTGTCCCCAAGTTGGTGTACCACTTGGTTTGGTTTGGTTGAAGGTTTGTAGAAAAAGGTAATCTCCAAAAGTTGGGGTTGATGGAGAAGGTGCTCTCCAATGGTTCATAGTTAAGTTAAGGTGGTTGGATAAGGGTAATCATTAAAGGTTGGGTTTGGTTTGGTGGAGAAGGTGATATTCAAGTTTTGATGGTTTGGTGGAGAAGGTGCTCTCTAAAAAGGTGGAGAAGGTGACTCTGAAATAGGTTCACTAAAATTATAAGTAGGATGAAGTTAAATTATTTGATTGATAAAGACCATGAAGGCAAGATGAGTGGGCTTATGAACATAAACCCTTGTCATGCTTTTTCTTTGTTGTTAGTCGATGGTTAAAAAGGTAGCTTGATAACATGGTGTCAAGTAAGCTAAAAAATCCATTGATTTGTGGAGGATAAAAGGGGAGATGGATGATAGGTAGTGAGTGATATGTAGGGTAACCTTATTATGGAGATGGTTTGCCCCTTATGTAGTTGACCTAAGAACCATGATAGATAAGTCCATGTCATATGTTAAGTGTATATTGATCGATGTAGGGAGTCTATTGATGATATTATGAAAGTTGATTATAGCTTTCTTGGGATTGATTGGTGTTTAATTTTGATATAGGGTCTATTATTGCTTACTTTGCTATGTTTGGGAAGTTGATCAATGTGAGAGGCTTCAAATGATTGGTTTTTGATAAAATTTACTTAGCCATCCTTCAAGGGAGAAGTATAAGTTTGGATTTGTTCATGTTTGATAGTTATCCTTCAAGGGAGAAGTCTATTTTTTAAATTAATTTTAGATTTTTTAGGGTAATTATCCTTTAAGGGAGCAGTTTCTATGTTAAATATGTTGAATTATTTATATATTATTTTAAACATGGACTATATATATAGGCCAAAGGTTTTCCTTTATGGAGGTAAAGCTATAACACAAAGAGGTTGATGATGGGTAAAATAGGTGATTTAAGTGACAAGGACCATGAGAATCCATCCTAAAAAGGTTGGAAATTACCATAAGGATCATGTCATGGGTAGAGTCATGGTATCCATGCTTAGGATTAGGCTAAGTTTATAATAGATAATAACATGATCTTATTTTAATTAGTTTTCTTTAAAGATGAAGAGATGAAGATGATTGAAAATAAGGGATGAGCTTACATTAGACATAAGATGATAAGAAACTTGGTTTAACTAAAGAATAGGTATACAAATGCAAAATCATTTGAGGAGGTTGAGGATCTAACATTCCCTAGATCCATGTTTGTGTAAATGGTTGATGTCAATTAGGAGAGTAGAAGTCCCCTAGTTACTTTTCAATACTTGATTAGACATGAAAAAGATTTGGATTGATAAAAAGGTGAGGTTGGTTAGGTGATAGTTTGGTAGAGAAGGGTAATCTCTAATGGTTGGGAGAGAATGTGACTCCCAAATCGGTTGGGTGGTGTCCAAATGGGTTGCCCCAATTTGTTATGTCACTTGGTTTAGGCTGGGTTGATGGAGAAGGTACTCTCCCTAGGTTAGGGGAGAAGGTACTCTCTAAAGGATAATTTGTTGAGGTAAGTTAGTTGGTTGGATAAGTTTGGGTGATTGGTTAAATTATGCTTATTTGAGGGTTTGATAGGTTAGTTTGGGTAAAAAAGTAAAGTCTAGGTTCTGATTGGTTAAGTTTTTAGTCATTAGGTGTTAGTGGTTAGTGGTTAGTTGGCTCAAGCTATAGGTGGTGTTTCAGGTGTGATTTTATCTATTTCACAAAGGCTAGGAAAATGTTATTGGGACTAATTTTGGTAGATTAAGATAGGTTTGAAAAAACTATCCCAAAATAAACGTATTTTAGACAAGAGTGTCTATTTGTCCCAAGGAGGGAGCTTGGGTGAGGTAAGGGTAGGTTGTAAATATTTGTTTGATTTGATGGGTTGGTTTTGGTTTGGGTTGATAGTTGGTAAGGTTGAGTTGATGGTGGGTAAGTTTGGGTTGATGATAGGTAAATTTAGGTTAATGGTAGGTGAGGTAGGATTAATGGTTGTTAAGGTTGGGTTGATGGTTGGTAAGGTAGGGTTGATGGTAGGTTTCAAAAAATTGGTAAGTGGAAGAGGTAGGTTGGTTGGTTTCACATGGGTAAGTAGAAAAGGTTGATTATTTAGTTTCATATGTGTAAGTGAAAGATGTTGATTGGTTGGTTCCATGTGGGTGAATGGAAAAGGTATGTTGTTTCCCTTGATTATGATTTTGAAGGAAAGTTGAGAAGGTTCCACTTTGTTAATAAATGGTTTGATTAAGGGTTGGATTATGGTTTCCTTAGTTATAGGTTGACTATAAACCAAATATAATAGATGGACCTCATTATTTAAGGGATTTGGTTATTGTTGTAAACAATAATGGGTATTAAAATATGTTTAATGATATATTTATCTTAAGTTTGTGAGCTAATCAATTAGTTTGATGAGGTTAGTTAGTGTGATAGGTTTGGTTGAGTTGATATGTTGGGTGGGTTTGATTGCTTGGGTGGGTTTGATAAGTTAGGTAAGGTTGATAAGTTAGTTTTATAGTTGTTGGTTGGATGGCAAATAGGATAGACAAGATCTTAGTGTTGAGAAAAAGAGGGCTGCCTCAAAGCATGTTGGAGTAGTTAATATGATGGTTAGGGTAAGTGACCTAATGGTTGATGAGGTTGGCTAGGTTGAAGTTGAGGTTGGTTATGATAATTGTTAATTTGTTGTGGATGGGTTGTTGGTTGGGTATAATGATGTTAAAATGGTACTTTATAGGTTGTTGGTTGGTTGTAGTTGAGATTTGATTGGTTGTAGGTGAGGGTTGATTGGTCATGGGTACCAGAAATAGATGACTCTACTTTGACTATTTGATCCATTAACATTGTAACCAACTTAGGTGGTAGTTGACATTTTTTTATTTTGTTGTAGTTAAGGTTTGATAGGTGATATATAGGGTTTGATTTATTATGGCTGAGTTTAGGTTGGTTGTTGATGAGGCTAGGTTATTTGTAGTTAAGACTAGGTCAGTTGTAGGTAAGGTTAAGAGCACAAGTGGCTTGTGATGCAAGGTATCGATCTAAGGTGAGATGGTTTTTCTCAAAGATCCTAGAAAAATTAGGATCTCTAGGAGAAAACATAGGCTAGTTAGCCATTAGACAAGGTAATGAAAGCAATAAGATAGAAGTTTGATTTATTACAACTCAAAACAAAGAGAAGACAAGGAAAAGTCAAAAGGGAAAAACACACTCTAAAGTACCTTACCTTGTAGGGTTCTTTTTAGTCTCTCTTTTATCTTATTCCTTAAGTTAGAAATAATGTTATAAGACTTGGCCTATAGAATAGGTATTAGAATAGAAGTCTATGGTTGGATTTAGGTTAGTTATGGCTCTCAAAATATGTATTGAAAGTCAATACATGGCTTGATGTTGGGGCCTACCTCCTCACTTCACACACTGTAATGATAAGGGTGTTAGGTGCTTAGCTATTATATACTAATTTATAGAGTTTAGACTCAACCAAATGAGTTTTGGTTTATCTTCTTGGTAGTGAAGTCCAATTAAGATAGCCAAAGGGTGAAGGTTTATCAGTAGGTGATGAAATCCTAGTCATGCCTTATGTCAAGTGTTAAGATGTGTTGATTGATAAGTGGTTTGGTCTGGTGTGTGATAAAGAGGTGAAGTTATTATTGATTACTTTGATTTTAATTTAATTAAATGAGATAAACATGAAAGCAATCAATGTATGCAGTTAATTTTTATACCCAAAATAAATTTTCAATTCCATTATATGAGCATAGAATAAAGAAGAAAAGGGGACTAGATGTAACTAGGTCCCATTAGGCATGCCAAAATGTTTATACCAAATTTTATTTTTTTATCTATTTATAGAAGAAAGGTAAAACTAAAAGAGGGGTAGAGGTTGTTACAATGTAGATGGGTGTGCACTTTGTAATCTACATGGTTGTAGGTACTCTTCTTTGGATTGGTAAGATGACCTACAATAAAAGAAAACTAGAAAATGGTTAGTTAGTTAAGTATTTTGGGTGGATTTCCTAGTGAGAGCTATCAATCCACTTTTTGATAAAATTTAATGTTTAATAAAAACTTTGCATAACATAAAAGTAATAGATCTAAAGAAAGAAATACTTCAAAAATGAATGCTAAATTATTAAATAAATGTTTAGGTTAGGTCAGGTTGTTGTTTCTAGTTTGTGAGGTGATAGAGGCTAATAAAATAGGGTTTGGTTGAGGTTTGGTTGGTGGTTGATGGTTGCTAGTTTTTGGTCAAGAAATTTCATATAGTGACTGTCAGTGGTTGGGGCCAACCATCAGTGGTTAGGGTGACCATTGATGGTTATTGTCAATTGATAGGGTCTAATTTATGGTTGAAGGTTAGATTTTGAGAAAATGGAAAATAGACATTCAGGTTGTTTGGGGTTAGTTAATTTGTCGAGAGGTTAGAGGTAGATGGTTAGAAGTGGTCTGGTTTAAGTAGAGGTGTCAAAATGAAACAATGTAGCTATATAATGCAAAATTGATACTTAACTTTGTTGTTGAAGTTAGTAGAAAATATTAGTGAACCTTGGAGGAATTTTTTTAGAGGTTTGGATCTCTATCACACTTGTAGACTTGTTGGAAACCTACAAAGAAAACTCTCTTATTAGTTGGTCATGAGAGTTGATAGTTGGAGAGATTGATTTTGAGAATGATTATCCAAGAGCCTTTTCTTGGTCCTACTCTCCATTTAAAATAAAAAAAGAGATGTGATTTTTACCTAAATTTAATAGGAATAAATGTTATCAATTGACTGAATTAAATTTTGATGTGTTAGCTTGTGCATAGATCGAGTAACCATCAACAGTCAGCTTCATAATTGATGGTCATGGTGACCATTGATGGTTGAGGGTTCAAATATTAAGGGTAAAAAAAGGTTATGTTAGGTTAAGGATCAAAGGTGAATGGTCAAGGACTAAAGGTAGGCTAGAAAGGTGTGTTTAGGTGGGTTGGGAATCTAGGGGTACTTTGACATTTGAAGACGTCATGTGTAGTTTTTTGATGTCTATATGAGCTTTTTGAGACTCCTTAAATATATAATAACCTAGTTTTTTTATGAAATTATACCTTACCTCATATCCCTCAAGCCCTTGAATATAAAATGCAATTTGGTTTCTCAAGTCTTTCACCATTCTTCTAAATCATCATAACTGATATGTTGTCAACATTGGCAAAGGTGTACAATATGAAATCATTTGAGAAATCAAAATTCATAAGCAAGGTTTCTTGGGTAATGGCTTGCTTGATGGCCTCAAATGTTGATCTACCTTCATTTGACCAAGAAAACACTTGGATCCTCTTCATCATGGTACTGATGGGTTTGACCAAGTTTGCAAAACTAGGTATAAAACTTCTCATAAAGTTTATTCTCCCAAGGAAGCTTTGGATTCCTTTCTTATGCTTGGGTAGAGATAGTGATAAGATAACACTTATTCTATTAGTGTCGATGGATAGTCCTTCCTTTAAAATAATGTGACCTTAAATTTTACCTTTATCAATAGTAAACACATACTTCTTGAGATTTAAAGAGATCCCATACTCTCTACATCTTTGGAAGATCAACTTTAGGTGGTCCATGTGCTCACTAGCATTCTTAGAGAAAATTTTGATGTTATCCAAGTAAAATAATACCATCTAATTTATAAACCCTTGTAAATCCATGTCTATGGCTCTTATAAAAGTGGCCCCAACATTTTAAAATCTAAAAGGCATATTTTGGTAAACATATGTGCCCCACTTTGTAGTGAAGGTAGTCTTATACTGATCTTCTTCTCTCACCAACACTTGGTTGTAACCTAAATACCCATCCAAAAGGGAAAAACATTCTAAACCAACAACTATGTGAAGGATTTTCTCTATGGATGGTAAGGGGTAGTGATATTTTAAAGAGACCCTATTTAGATCCTTGAAGTCAACACATAATTTAATTTCTCCACTCTTCTTCCTTATAGGTAACAAATTGGCTACCCATGAGGAGTGATTAATGGGAAAGATGATCTTGGATTCAATTAATTTGGTCAATCCTTTCCTCATTAGATCTTCAATTTTTGGGTTTATATGCTTTTAATTCTACCTGATGGGCTTGGCATTAACCTCTAATTCTATAGTGTGTTGTGTGATTTTGGGATCAAAGCATCTCAGGTCACTATATTCCCAAGCAAAGATGTTTGCATATTCTTTACAAAGTTATATGAAAGCATGCCTTTCAGATTTAGTTCTTAAATTTACAAGATTGAGGAACATATCTTTGAATATAAATATTCTATTGTAGTTATCTTCCTTAGTTGACATCACTACTTTATCTTTTCTCATATGATCTCCTTCATGAAAAAGACCTTCAAGGGTGACCAGCCTTTAAGAAGCTTGTTATATCTCAACTAAACAATTTGCTCTTCATACTGATGTTAAAACTTTTCTTGATTTATGGAGGAAAATGTCACTTCCTGCTATAATATAAGAAACAAACAATTTATTTATCATTTTCAAAGACTTACTAATGAGTTTCATTGTCTATCACTGATGGTCTAACTACCACTTTGACATGTGGTTGTACTTTGGACTTTTTAAACTCATTTAGGATATCAAATTGATATCCCATAGCTACCAATCTATCAACATGTCTATTTTGGTTTCTTGGCACTTCTTGGATGTTAAAGGCCTAAAATTATTCAATTAGGTCTCACACCCTATATTTTTAGGACATCATCAAGGGATTCTTGGTGATATTTTGGCCTCTAACTTGATGCACTATCATCTCACTATTCCCATAAACTTGTAATTGTTTGATCCCTCTCTTATTATCCCATTGAAGGCCATGAATAAGACCCTCATATTATACTACAATTCAAGATAAACTAAATTTAAACCTATAAGAAGAGAAATATTTGTCATTTGAAGGGGATACTAGCATTGCACCTGCACCTACTCCATGTTTGCTCCTTGAACCATCAAAGAACAATTTACATAAGCTAGTATAATATTCTTAAGGTATAATGAGGGATGGAATGTATGTATTCTCTTCATGTAAGTAGTATACACACATGTCCCTCTCTTCAAATTCTTCTAAAGGATTAACCAAATGATTGACATTCCATAGTTCATCCAAGAACATGTCTAGTATCTCCTCAGGGTGAGTGTTTAATTATTGACCAACTGTGAATTCATCCTCATCAAGGATGGTTCAATTAAGGTGTATGCTATTTATCCCATAAGGTTCAATGTGGAATTGTGTAATGGGATCAATTTTTATAGACACTTTGGTTCCATATCTTATTTTGAGTTCCATGTATGACTATATGCTACAAGATAACCTCTAATCTTTGTAGTGATTTTTTGGATAGGCATAGGTCAAAATGAGGAGGTGCATCTAGTATAGATACATATTGAGCCACTAAAACACTAAGAGAATCATGTAGGGTCAATTTGAGATCTCTAATGATACTAGATGGCTTGGTAGAAGATCCATCTAACTGTAACACCTATTTAGATTTAGGCTCATACTTTAAACCAAGCTGGTCTGGTATAGACTTTGGAATTATTAATGTGTTATCCCCACTATCTACCAAGAAATTGGGCACTAAATAGTCACCAATGATTACTAAAATGTATAAGGGAGGAGGTTTGAACACCTTACCTATTTGCCTTTCAATTGGTCTTTTGGTTGCATTGGTGAGAACCACATTTTTTTTATTGGTGGTTTCTCATAAACATTGATTCTTATCAACCCTTCTTGGAAGATGTCTACCTAACCAGACATGGAGATTATATCCCATATTTTCACACTCACATTAGACATTTTAATTTTTTTTACAATGTTTATGGGTGAACCACCAACCTTTGGTTGTGCTTTGGGAGCCACAACTACACCTTGAGTTTATGAGTTTTGAGGGATAAAGACATTCCCCTAATTTTGATTCCTGAGAGCTATTGGAATCTTTAGAACATCATCAAGTTTATTTGGATTTGATATTTAAGGATTAATGGTAGGATTCTCCTTGACTAATTCCTAGTTACCATCCATGTTCCTTATTTTGAACCTTGTAGTAACTACTAGTAGAATGTATGCTTGCTTAGAAATAGCCTACTGGTTGACTGTATATCACTCTTCTTGATCATAATTCCCCATTGTATCACCTAATTATCTTGGTCCTTGATCAAGGTTTTGACATTTTTGAGGCTCTTCTAATTTTTTCATCATGGTTATCTCTGTGTTCTAATCCATAAGAGCTTGATTGTACCCATAATTGGTAGTGTATTGCCATTGATCATTGAAAGCTTTAGTGAAATAAGTGGTTGGAACAATGGATTTCCCAAAATACTAATTCCAAGGCATGGTACCCTCAACTTCTTGAGAAACATAATTTTGGATGGGGAGGAAAGTGTTGGAATTTCTTGTAGCATTTAGATTATATTTGTTTTGCCCAACATAATTAGGCTTCCCTTGTCCTTGACTTTAACCTTGGCCTTGGCCTTGGAAGTTTCCTTTATAGAGTGGCCTATTTTCTTGATAAGATTGTTGTTGAGGTTTATATGAGGATTAGTAAGGCCTATTGAATTCTTGTTTCCTCTTATCATTCACTAGTTCATTTTCTAAGGATTTGAACATGCTCTTAAGCTCTTGAAAGATATTTTATTCCTGGGAATCACTAGATTGACTAGTAAAAGCATTTTATTGCTTAGGTGAGGGCATAAAAATAATTATAGGCACAAGAGGAATGATATAAAGGGAAGGAATAGAAAATGGGGTCATCTAATCTTAGGGAATAAAGGCATTAGTGGTCTAGGTGTAAGCTTTCTAGCCTACACCAGACAATTTTTTACTCTGATTGCCACCTCATATGTATTTGGCAATCTAATTCCTCCCATAGACTGGATCATTACTTTAATGTCACTATTTAGGGATTTCAAATAGTAAAGAAAGGTAAAGTTTGGGGTAGGCCTAATAGAGACTAAGATTCTATCCCAAGTCTTTTGGAACCGTGTATTGAAGTCTCACATGACTTTATTGGGGGCTCTTTGAATCGTGGTTAATTTCTATGAAAGTTACAAATGGTCACTTTTATCTTCAAATATTTTACACAATGCATTTCCTAATTGGTCCCATTATGAAATATAATTATCAACAAGGATTTTATACTAGTCTAGGGATTTACCTTTGAAAGAGATGGCTAATAATCTAATTGCTACATTTTCCTCATTGATATCATGAATGTTTCAAAAGTTGGTTATATATATGAGGTGTTCATAAGGGGTTGTAGCTTGATATCTAGTAAAATAAGGGATAATTTTGAGAGCTACTACTATAATAGGATCATATTGAGGGAGTTTTAATGGACTTTGACCGTTAAAGGCCATAAAGGGTAAAAATCTAAGGGTTGCCATGGCAATGAAAGGGTTTAACAAATATCTTCTTGCATGGGTAGGCCTTTAAAGTGATTTAAGAACAAAGTTGCCTTTATAAGGGTGTATATTATCAAATCTTAATCTTTTTATTGAGTTCAAACGAAATTCAACAAATTCAAAGGGAATACCTATAGAAGTTGATCTTATAGTCACCTTTGGTATGAGATGTAGTCATTAATATACTATGAGAATGTTAAATATTCATTTTGAGTCACTAAATGTTATTGCTTGGAAGCTATAACTAATGCAAATTGATCAAACCAACATCTTTGACAAATATTCTTTGAACTATGTCCTCTTGAGAATGCCAATAACTATTGTATTATCAATTTACACCCTTGGAGATGGCTATTCGGACTCTCTCCAATTTAGCTACACATTGGAACAAACCCAAGCTGTAGGTCACCTATGGTAGGGTTAGAACTTTGGAGAAGGATGACTTCTTCTTGATGGATCACCTATACTAATGTTTATACTAAGAAAAGGGTTAGAAAGGGAGAAAGGGATCTTAAGAAATTTAACCAAGTGATTCACCAAATTTAAATGAGAACTCACATAATAATGAAGTAAACATTGAGGATGTATAAGACTGTTAGCTCACACAATCTCATAAAATTTAGCTAGTTCAATAAGTGTTTCATAAACTAGGTTCAAGAAGTAATGAATGAAGGAAAAGAGAAGTTTTAAGACTCACTAAGAGCTTGAATCAATGATAAAAATAACACTAAATTAGACCTATAACTAACTTGAAGACACCATATAAATGAGCAATAAATAAGGATAATAAGCATGGAAGATTCTCCTTCACAATGCCATCATGCACAAGCTTTGCTACACACAATTTAGAGGGAAGAGATAGGTAAAAAGAGTTTTTATTACTTTAAGAGGTCTTTCATACAAATTTTGATAGGGTCTACCCTTATCAAATGAGAGTCTCTTCTCTTCCAGAATTGAGAGAAAAATTCTTATCAAAATTCTCCCTTTACAAATGGACAAGAATAGGAGATATAGGAGAAAGGGGAGAGAGGGGGAGCACACCATACAAGATCATTAATTGAGAGGAAATCCTTATTGATTTCTAAACCATCTTATATCCAAAAATAATTTGAGAAGAAATAAATTCTCCACTAGTTTCTCCAATCCATGAATCCCTTTACTTTGATCTTCTACACCATCTCCACTTATTTTCATTATGAGAGCAAAGTCCTCATATCCATGGACTTGACAAAGCCATGCCTAAGTCTAATTTTAGTGGATATAGGTACCTATTTTTTGAAGCTATAGTTTTTATAGATGAAACACTTCTTCATTAACCACATACCTACCCCCTAATTCAATATCTGAATATAGGTCTCACTATAGATTGAAAACCAATATAATTTATTGGTTTTCTATAATGTACCTAGAGGGGTATAATATAATAGTGAATAATCCCACATGCATTAGAATATGGAGAGAGATAAGTAAAAAATAGTATAAGTATAGGAGCACATGATTTTATAGGGAATCAAAGAGTTATTGTAATTAAGCCTAGCTCAAAGGAGGTATCCCCCTCAAAGTGTCCTATGATTTGGAGTTGCTCCTTCCATAAAAGGAACCCAGATTTAATATAATCAATATTGTCTAATTTTCAATACTTTAGAATATGAGTTCTTATCATTAGTATCATAACACTATTCCATGAAACCATTTTTTTCATTATAAGGGAAGAGAAATTGAGATTATATAAAAAGTTTTCATTTATTTGTAATATTCTCATTTACCAGATTACTAGTGTGAAAATTTACCCTAGTTTGGTCTCTGTAGTATTATCTTCTAGTTGCAATATTTTCATTATTTTATTCAAAATAAAATATATCTTCTTATCTTATGCAGAATTTATAGCTCTATGTATTCTAATATCAAGCCTGTTAATATATCTTATTATAGTTTACAATATCTCTCGTCCATATAGTTTTTCAACATTGGATTTATATAATGATTTGAAAGTTTGGTGAGTGAAATTAATTCACATTCACAGAGTTTACTTTGAAGGTATTTTATGGAGCATACTATATCTTTGGTTTCATTTCAAATCTGAGCTTGGTCATATGGTTTGTTTCTCTTTATTTGGAATCATTTCCCTTGACCTATTGACATCTAGTATTAACTATATTTCCATAGTTTCATCATTCTACGATTTATATATGGGATCAAGGGTTTCATCCAGATCAATTTTGGTATCTTAATGAACCTATTCCTTAAAAAATTGATCTATACTCTTGACATATCAATTTTTCAAAGCTATCCTCCTACAATCAATGACCATAGCTAGTTATCCATTACCTTTAGCCTCAGATCGATGATTTTGGTTTTTGAAGCCCAAGCTTAGGGAGTATTTTCTCACTCAGCTCAACTCTAGCTCAACACTCCTGAATGTCTTCTTCATGGCCATGGCACTATTCTCCATATCTTCTTTAACACCAATAGATCTTGATCTATATTTGAATTTAGATCTTCCTTATGCATTCCCCATTTACTATGCCTTGGTTCCACCTTTGCACCATCACTCCACTACATGCCCTCTCTTCTACATCATGAGATCTTTATAGTATCATAGTATCTATTAAGATAAACATAGTTGTGGACTTGATACAAATGCAGACATGACTCTTCACATCTCACCAATATTGACCATAGCTCACTTAGCTCAAATCTAGCTCATCTTAACCTTCTCATTAATGCACCACCTATCTACATTCCATGTCCATTAAAACCACTTATTCTATCATCACAGTTGTCTCCACTTCTAGTTTTTAGGTTTCAGTTTTAGGTTAGATTCTTTTCCCTATTGATTATTATTGTGTGTCCTTAGATCATGTTTCCTTTACCATATTGTGTCATTCAACTATTCTACTAAAAACATTATCATCGTATAGTTTAGCTTATAATCTATTCAAACTCCAATGTACATTATTTTTTCAAGTATTAATTTTATAAGTGTTTATACTTATAGATTTAATTTTGGTCTAGTAACTCTATTGCTAATTTTTAATTTTTTAGTGGGACTAAGATTGTCATGGTGAGTGGGATATTCATATATAATGGTATCCCTAGGATATAGTTTCATGTTTAGTTTTTAATGTCTTTTATTTATCAAAATTTGCATTTGTTAGTAACCTTTATATCAATGTCAAAAAAAAAATCAACAAATTGGTCGTATTATTATGTTGTCAGATGCCAACTAGGTTTAGTGGTTAGTAAAATTGTCAAAAGTGTAATATCATCATCAATTGTAGTTGAGTTTATTATAGTCAAGTTTATTCATTTTCATTGAGTCTGTCTAGTTATATTTTGGCCCATATCATTGTATAGATACATTTTTGGTTGAAACCAACATCCATTTGATTTTTATCATGGGGACTCATATTTGATATGGAGCAAATTTCATTATGGCCTTGAATCAACTTTGTTAAATTGGGACCATTAAATAATATCAAGTAGCATTTGAAGCAATCACCAACCAAACTATAGGCTTCTCTGATGCCTTCTTCCCATGTTACTTCACTAATGGTCTTAATTATATAATTTGACATGAGTTCAAAATAATCAATCCTCACACAATTATGGAAGCTATGGGATTAGCCAAGCTCACTAAAGATCACATCAACTAGAAACATCTACAAATAATGCCCTCTCAAATGGGAAAAACACTAGAGAAAGCACCAAAAGTGCTCAAGCACTCCTCTAAAAATTCCATTCAGGTAGCTACCATAATCGAGCAGACCACAAATGAGCCTAAGCAGACAATCACATATCCCAAGTAGGGAATTGAGGTGTAGACACCAAAATCATGTCTACACCTTGGTCGTCCTCCCCCCTTGGCCCCCCTTGGTCCATGTCCTAACCCTTGTCCTAGTCCCCTCCACTTTTAAATTAAAATAATTAAGCATTTTAATTTATGGGTCCCTTTCCACCTCACCCATGCCACCTTGGATCCCCCCACCTCTCTCCTAGCCTTTATTGCCCAAATCTCCCCTTTATCCTTCCTCTCGCGTCCATTTATGCCTTCCTCGACTATTTTCCCCATGACCCTCTGACCTGGTAGCGTGCAAGAATGGATAGAGGCTAATTTTAGCCTCTATCCCCATTCTTTTGCCACTGACGTCAGTCACCCTGCGGCTGATGTCAGTGATTCTGCCAGCGTCGGCAGCCTTCAAAACTCCATTTTTGCATCCGTTGCTCCCCCCACAAACGTGAACTCTCTTGACACTTTTGCATTCTAATTCTCTTTCTCTCCCTCTCGCATAGCAACATCAGCAGCTACAGGTACCTTACAGAGACAGCTCTAAGCTCTTACAATTTGCAGGTCCTCCAACAGCTCTGACAACAGGTTTCTCCATTTTTCCTTCAGCAAGTAGGAGGTAAGACTTTCCTTGTTTTCATTTAATTTTATCATTTGGTTTTGTCTAATAATCTAGCCCATTACCCAGACTCAACCTGTCTATCCTTGAGAGGCTAAAAAGCCTTCTCAGATCCCTGTCTCTCGTTCAGTCCCCCTTTTGTCTCTATCACCCATTTAGTCCATTTCCAGACAACATTCTCAGTCCCTCAAACCCCAAAACAAGTCCCTCAGGCCTCTAGGCAACCCCTTAGACCTCTAACCAGACTTTCAGCCCATCAGATGAAATCACAGTCCATCTTGCAGACTAGAAACTAGACCTGTAACTCATCTCTAACCATTGCCCTGACCGACCTCGACCATTGCCCCTACCGACATCGACAGACTAAGCGACGTCGGCGACCTTCCCTGACTGACACGGGTAGAACCACCAACATTGGTGACTATGCAAAAGTAGTTTGTTGCATATCAGGTACACAATTGCTTTCAGTACTTTCTTTCTATCTTTTATCATTTCTCATTTCTATTTTAGTCAACATTCTATTTTTTTACAGTGGACTGTCATCCGCCAAGAAGCTTTTGCGCTTCTAGGACCAAGCTTTTGCTCGACAGTCCACCTTCTTGTCATCTAACATTTTTCGTGTTTTAGTTTCTTTCTCTTTCAGGTGTCATCCTCCACAACCAAAGAGGAGTTCCTGCTATCATCTGATTTTGGTGCACACGTCTACCATCTAGGTACGTACAAACCCTCGTCCATTCTCTCTAGTTTCTCATCTTTCCTTTCTTGAATGTGAAAAGTGAATCTTGTTTGAAACATTCTGGCATGCCCGGTGGGACCCTAGGGCATTCCTAGGGTTATTTTCTTTCTGTTCATCTAGGTGCATTAGGTTCCTCCCTTTTCACCTCTTTCTTCTCTTCTAAATGACACTATTAGCGGGACTAAAAAGAACTTTTCTTTCTTTTCTTGCATCTTAGACTAGTCAAAAGTCATATTCTTGAACCTCTTCTAACTTGTTTTCACATGAACAAACATTTCAACTTGGACTTAAAACACACTGCATTTCATTTCTTCTTGATTGCATACTTAGTCCACACCTAGTAATTAATAACTGCATCATGAATTAATCGTAGTCCACTTTATGTTACACAACCAAATCACTTGCACAAAACAAACATCAAAACTCACCTGAGACAAGGCCCAACTGGGATTTCATCACCCAACAGTTACCTTACCCATCCCAGCAATCCTACTTGGATTTCATCACCAAGGGGAAAGCCCACTTTGTTCTCTTATTAGAGGATAATCTCTAGGGGAAGTATATACTGGCTAAGCGGGCCCAGCTCATCACTGGGTTCTTGAAGTGAGGGGAGCTTGCTCCTTAGCACTAGGCCAAGTGTAGAACCTAACACAAACTTTTGAGCACCAAAACAAACCTAAAACCATCCATAGACTACTTCTTCGAGGACCCATCTCAAAAGCCAATCTTCCTACACACATTCTAAGGCATAAGCCACCATGATCCTAATAATTTATTCCTAGGGATTTAATGTTTAGGATTTGCTTGTGTTCTTCATCTTTTCTATTCTTATCTGCTTGTTTGAGCTTGTTGGGATGTTCTTTCTTGCCTTGAATGGTTCTAACTCACAGTCAAGCCAAGGCTCTTGTCAACCACGCGAGGCATCAACTACTTCTATCTACCCCGTCCATAACCAGTCCTATAATAGAGTTCTACTCAGAAACTAAAAGAACTCCTACTCACCTGACCCCGACCCAAACTCCCATTATCCCAGAAGGGGACCAAGACTTTGCCAAATTCTTGGACCTCAATGTCAAAGCCTTGCAGCATTATCTCGTGCAGAGCCGAATGCGGGACTCCTCGGGCAACCCGATCTATGGGATGCCAACCTCTCTAGTCGAGACTACGGCTGTATTGATAGTGCTCGTAGTTCAACCTGTAAACACCCAGGCTATCGCCTCAACCAATGACCAGCCCTTGACTAACCATCCAAGTGTGGCCTCTCCCTCCATCTCTGGGCCCACTTCCACCGGGGTTTTGGCCCCCTATCAACCTTAGCCCATTCAACTAGTCTCTACTCCTTTCCAAAATTTAGTCATCTCTATTCTGCCCACCCTCACTCCTATCAACACCAGGGTGGCTACCTATTCATTGACCCATGTTACCACCATCCAACCTCCCGTGGCAACATCGAGCCTAGCCATGCCTTCTACCCAACCACCCTTAGCCTCCACTTCTATCCCTACGACTAGTTATCAGTATGTTGCACTCTTACAAGTGCAACCAACTACATCATATGCCTCCTTTAGCCTTTTTCAAGCACCCTACAACCTAGGGGGTGCTCCACCCACCAATCTGTCAGTAGACATCATCAAAATGCTGATGGACAAGATGTCTAACCTAGAGACCTCTATTTTTGGCTCACTGCAATGCCCTCTCATACGAGCAAATTTGCAATGAGCCCATTCATCCTTCTATCCTAATCAGGCCATATCCCAGTCAGTGGGAACTTCCTAAGTTTTCTCATTTTCAAAGCAAGGAAGACCCACAACAGCACCTACGGGCATTTAGACATGCATGTTATCTCATTGCCCATGATGATGCATTACTTTTACACACATTTCCTATGTCTCTCTTTGGTGTTGCGCTTGACTGGTACAGCTCTCTTGCCAGCCATTCTCTCTTCACATTCACTCAGCTGGCACAACTCTTCCTTGATCACTTCTCTATCAACATCACCAAAAAGGCTTCAATCACAAACCTTTATTCTATCTGGCAGTTCAAGGACGAATCCATAGCCGATTTCGTTGCGCACTGGAGAAGCCTCATCAATCAGCTCTCATTTTCCTTACCCCAACCTGAACTTATCAAACTTTTCTCCCAAGCCTGTGCCAAGCATATCTCCTCCACCTTACAGGTTCAGACCTTCCACACCTTCAACAAAGCCTTCACAATGGCTTGAAAGCTTGAATTACGTGCCATCGAGGAGAATAAAGTCAAGTTATAGAGTAAGAATCCCAACTCCAAGACCAATGACTCCTCTTCTTCTAAGCCCTCTTCATCTAACCCCAAGTCTAAGGCATCACCAAATGATGTAGTCGTTAGACCTTCATCCTCTTCACCTTCAACCAACCAGCCTGAGCCATCAACGTCTCAAAGCGTCACCTGCCAATTCTAGCAAAGATACGTACAATGATAGTATACTCCACTCAGAGAATCTTACATGTCTGTGCTAGAAAAACTTGTCAAATAGGGGGTCCTCAATCTCCCCCAAATCTGACCACCTCCACAATTTGATCCCTCACATGCCATCCCTGCGTGGTATAGGGAAAATGACTTCTGCAACCACCACTGTGTTAAAGGCCATGACACGGGAAATTGCAAGACCCTTAAAAACATCATCCAGGACATGCTTGAAAAGGGTGACCTCATCCTAGACAATCCCAATGCACCACCCAATCAGGGCATTGACATCTTCAAGTAACCATTCCCCAATCATCCTCCAACCCAAAACCATGTGCAGACTATGATTGACGACACTCATGAACACAACATTTGAATATTCAATACAGTCTCTCCCTTCATCCCCGACCAGCCTTTCTCACAAACTCAAGAGGTGAGTCCATCCATCAGTCCATCACATGTGGATGAACCTCCTTCTCCGATTAGTTCTCTGTCAACCTCTCTCATCTTAGAGGATGCCTCAACCTTATCGGCACCACTGGTCTCACCATCCTCCTTCTTGCTGCCCATGGAGGACCCGACCCTTCTTGCTCCTCAACTTCAAGTGGAGGGCACAATCATCCCTGCCCTTTACCCTCTAGAGGAGCCTCATTCTCCAGTTTCTTCTCCACCCAGGGAAGAACCTGCCTCTCCTTCATCTCCAACCAAAGACAACCCTGGCACGACTTCATCATGCCTTGGGACTGAGACTACCACACCAATCTCATCTTCGGCCCCACAACTGTCAACATCCTCTCAAGGACCCAAACCTCATCCAACATATTCTCAGCCATTTTCTCAACTAGTGGAGAAAATCAGACTTCTCCCTTCAAGGAAAGTGGAGCACCAGGTATTATGGGAGCATCTAAAAGCTCTTCAACATGCCCGTGCCCTCTCGTCTCATGTTGCCAATCCTCCCACGACAGAATCTCCCAATACCCTCAACAAAAACCAGACTTCCACTTCCAAGCCTTCTAAATCTCAACCAACCCCATCAAAACTAAAACCCACATCTACCCCATCAAAACCCATCAAGTCACTCGGCATTCGCTCTGTCTCTCACCTCGCTCATCCACAAGTGAAGGTGGACTTAGACCAGACCTCAACCAATAGTAGTCTTTAACCCAAATCAAAGAAGACTGCCAAACCACAGAAGCAAACGCCTCCTCCCCTATCACCATCACCCTCCATTTTGGGCCCTCATCCATCGACCCTGATCAAAATCCTCCCCACTCCAACCTCTAATTAAAACCAGTTGCCTCCTCTGGTTCCTTTGCTTACCTCTAGCCTACCCTCTCCCAAAAAGGTGGTACCTCTCCTGAAGAAAGTACCGTCTCCACCTGTCACCGCACCATCAACCTAAAAGGTGGTACGAAAGCCTCCTCCAACTCCGCCCAAGCAAAAGTCACCAGCATCGCACACATCAACGAGCACGGACACTTTAGTGGGCTCATACTCTCTGATATTTCACTGACTTTTGTAGACTTCCAGCATAACCCTTCCGCCCATCAGGCCTTTCCAACCTCTCAGGTCTAAGCCCTCCTGGTTCGATGATACGAAGATTTTCCTATACCATCATACGCCAAGACATGATATAAAGACCTATTGTGCTCTCAAGGCCGTCATTCACCGCTATATGGAGAAAGACACTCTTCTCCTTGAGGACACTCTCGACCTACCCCCAACACCTTCTCATATCCCTCCAACCTCTTTAACCAAATCAACATCTCATCAACAGGCCATGACCCCTTCTTCACCCCCTATCTTTGAAATCAATGCCATCCACATAACCACTAGGTCACAAAAGGACAAGGCAAAAGAAAAAGCTACCATTCCGTGGACCTACCCTTTCATCAAACCACCTCAGCCGCCCAAGCCTAAGATTTCTATCCTTGACACATCTCAGCCCTCTTCTTCTTCCTCTTCAGGGGCGATTCATGACTCCATGTTGAAACAACTTCACCAGACACCCATGAAGATGTCCCTTTATGACCTCATCCAAACCTCACCCTAGCATCATCAAGCCCTCATCAGAGCCCTGCAAGCAGTAGAGGTCTAACTTGAGGACCCTCAACCACTCGCTGCCCTCATCCACTCTTTAGCCCCTATTGCCTCCATCACATTCAGCAATTTTGAGATTCCCACATCCAACATAGAAGATCAGGACACCGCCCTCTTCATCAGTGCTTATGTTGATCAAACATGCATTAAACACGTTATGATTGATGGAGGTGCCAGCATCAACATTATCTCCACCCATGCCTTCGATCAATTGGCTCTTCCCAAGAATTACGTGTCTAAAACCGATGCAATCTTGTGTTACTTAAATGACACCATGGCCACAACCATTGGCACAGTTGTCCTTCACATTCATGTTGGCTCACGCACGGTCCCAGAGCTCTTCTATATCATCGAAGGAGAGTTTCAATACAACATGTTGCTGGGCTGACCCTGGATCTGCGTCATGGCCTGTGTTCCTTCCACCCTACATCGTTGTGTGAAATTTGAGCATGATGGGCAAGTCCACACCATTCCTACTGACCCATCACCCTTCAAAAATTTTAACACAACTTACCGTCTAAATGACATTCTTATTCCTATCAAGCCATCAACCCTGGTACCACCTCCATTCATGGAAGCTTCGACTAGTTTGCAACTGGTGGTCGCCCTCACCCCTCCTCTTCAAGCGATGACCAAAGACCCCATAGAAGACATCTTCTAATGACTTTCACTGGGGGAATATTGCTTGCTGGCCTTAGACATGTTCTAAACTTTGCAAGAGTATGGATGCCTTCACCACAGCCCTAGTTACGACCATCTGATCGGAATGGTCGTGCCTTATGGTCCCCCTCACCTTTGACCCAATCTTGTCTATAGGGGGCTCAATCAAGCTCCTGCTGATGGCAATCCTCCCTCTTTACCACAACCATTCACATCAGACTTCTCATTTCTTGGCAACCCTGCCTTTGCACACACTTACCTTTATAGGTGTGCATGGAAGGGTTTTGGTTTCAGACGCTATGAGCAAGGCTCCCATCAGCCCATCGAGCTGCTCAACGATGATGATGCCAAGAAACAATATGGCTTGGGATACCATGACCCCACTCAAGCCTCTGCAGACCCCTGTCCTGAGCCAACCATTGATCAATCTCCTCCAAGGTCACCCGCTTCTCCCCCTTCACCTACAGAGTCGGTGGTTTTCATCCCTCCTAGTTTTTTTTACATAAACACCATCCACCTAGAACCCCTAACCTATCAGCTCAATGGGGTGTCCAAGTCTCTCCCTCTCATTTATCCCAACATGATAGAGGATGAGTCGGTGACCATTCACACTGTCCACTGCATTGACGACGACGCCATTCTTTCCTACATGGGCATTGACAACTCTTTCATCTAGTGCTCTCTCCCTTCAGAGACCTAGGTTATGTTAAATGAATCAACCATTGACATTAACCTCCCTTCTTCTGATGTTCCTCATGTCTTGAAGATTGGCCAATCTCTAGATGCCCAGGAACATCTTGACTGCACCCAGTTCCTCTCTGACCATAGCAAGGCCTTTGCTTGGACTTACAGTGACATGCCTGGCATTGACCCCACCATTGCTACCCATAACATTGTCACCAAACCAAAGGCTAAGCCTGTCAGGCAAAAGCTTCGAAAGATGCATCCTCGCATTGCACTCCTTGTCAAAGAGGAGCTTCAGTCCCTTCTTTCCATCTCCTTCATCTAGTCCATCAATTATTCGCAGTGGGTCTCTAACATCATCCCTGTCACCAAAGTGATTGGGGGGATCCAAATCTACATGGACTATCACGACCTTAACCTAGCCTATCCCAAAGATGACTTTCCTCTTCCTAACATTGACCAGCTTGTTGATCTCATGGCCGGCCATGAGATGCTATCTCTCATGGATGGGTTTTCAGGATACAATCAAATCCTGATTACACTAGAAGATTAGCACAAGACTACCTTTATCACCCCATGGGGGACTTTTTGCTATCGGTTCATGCCTTTCAGCTTAAATAATGTAGGCGCCACTTATCAGCGTGCCATGACCTACATTTTCCACAATCTCCTCCACAAAATCATGGAGGACTATGTGGATGACCTGCTCAGCAAGTCCAAGCTTCACCGTGACCATCTGACCATTCTCAAGATCATCTTCTCTCGCCTTCTTCAATACAATGTTTGCCTTAACCCCAAGAAATGTGTCTTTGGGGTCCTCTTTGGCAAGCTCTTAGGCTTCATCGTTTCTTTCTATGGCATCGAGATAGATCCCACCAAGATTCGTGCTATCCTCGAGATGTCACCTCTGACCAATCTCAAGCATCTTTGCAGTCTACAAGGGAAGCTCCAGTCCATTTGTTGTTTCATCTCGTAGCTTTCTGACCACTTCCAACCTTTTTATCATCTCCTTAAGAAGGATGTCTCCTTTAGATGGGATAAGGACTATCAAGAGGCTTTTGAATCCCTCAAACGCTATCTAGTCTCTCCACCAGTCCTCATTCCACCTAAATATGACCAGCCCTTCTACCTTTACATCTCTACCACCAACCATTCATTAGGTGCCATGATCGCGCACTGAGATGAGCATCACCATGAGCAAGCAATTTACTACATCAACCGAACCTTGGTCGACTATGAAACTCGGTATACCCATATCGAGAAACTCTGTTTGGCACTAGTCTTTGTTGCTACCAAGCTCTACCATTATCTTCTTAACCAAAAAACCTTTGTCATCACTCACACCGACCCTCTCAAGTATATGCACTCCAAGCCATATCAAAACCAATGTATGGCTCAGTGGCTCATGTTGCTTGCTGAGTTTGACCTCGAATTCATCCAGCAGAAATCTATCAAGGGGCAAACCATCACTGAACAACTGGTAAATGCCCCTCTTCTTGACAATCAACCTTCGCAGTGCAAGTTCCTTGACGAGTCTATCACCGCACTTTCCACTGACGACACCGTCTATCAAATGACCATGTTCTTTGATGGCTCCAAATGTCAACTCGGTGGAGGTGCAGGGGTCATTCTCATCCCACTCGAAGGAGCCCATGCCTCTATCTTTCAATCTTGACTTTGATTATACCAATAATATGGCCAAATACGAGGCCTTAATTTTGGGACTTCAAACTACCCTTTCTCTCAGCATCAAGTCCATCAACATCTTTGGTGACTCACAGCTCATTGTCAATCAGGTCAACAGTTCATACCTCTACAAAAATGAAGTTTTGCAAAGGTACAAAAACCATGCTGACACTCTTCTAGCCTCTTTCGACCATTACCTCTTACAGACTGTTCCTCGATCCAAAAACAAGTTTGATGACACCATGGATTCTCTTTCCTCGCATATCCCATCCTCATCATCGTCATCTAGACTTTTCATCATGGTGCATCGTGTGCCATTTCCTTCATACATCTCTCCTCACATCAATCATATCAACACTATAAACTCTAGTCCACAAGATGATTGGTATAAGCAACTTGTGGACTACTTATCTCTTTATGTCATTCCTCCCAACCTCTCTAGTAATGCACGATGAGCTTTCATCAAACACACGGCTTGCTATACCATACTAGGGGGTCTTCTCTATAAGCGAGGCTTCAACGGCCTTCTTCTTCGTTGTCTCACCTCCACTAAAGCCTCTCATGCCATTAAGCAAGTCCATGATGGGATTTGTGGTGGACACTTCAATGGGAACTCAGTTGCCAAGTGCATCATTCGTCTGGGCTATTATTGGCCCACCCTTCATCAAGACTGTAGCGACTATGTTTGGCGTTGCATCAAGTGTTAACAGCATTCTAACTTGCTTCATCTCCCTATCCATGCCTTACAAGTCGCTCAAGATTTGTGGCCTTTTTCTCAGTGGGGCTTAGATCTCATCAGTGAGATTAACCCTCACTCATCTCTTTGTCATCAATCTGTCATCACCACCACAGAATATTTCACCAAGTGGGTGGAAGCCATTCCTCTTGTCTCCATAAAAGCTAACAAGATTGTCGACTTCATCAGCACCCACATCATTTGTCATTTTGGTGTTCCTCACAAAATCATCACTGACAATGGCAAGTCCTTCAAAAACAAGACCATCTAGAAGCTCTGCGACTCATTTGGCATCAAGCTCAGATTCTCTTCACCTTACTACCCATAAGCAAATGGGCAGGCCGAGGCTTCCAACAAAATTTTGACTAAAATTCTCATGAAGGTTGTCAATGACACTAGAAGGGATTGGCACATTCACATTCCATTCACTTTGTGGGCCTACCACACTAGCATCCAAACCTCTACAGGTGTTACCCCTTTCTTTCTCGTGTAAAGAATAGAGGTTGTCCTACCTCTCGAAGTACAGATCCCATCTCTCTGCATCTCTCTACATTACATTCTTTCCAATGATGACTTTCGTCAAGATCACTTAGCTCAACTTGAGTTACTTGACGAACGCCATCTTGCTGCCCTTAATCATCTCCATGTCTATCAAAATTACATCAAGTGAGCCTATGACAAAAATTTGTGAGAATGAGATTTCAACATCAGAGACCTCATCCTCAAAGAGAATCAGCATGTGACTAATATGGAGCAAAGTAAATGAGGCAAGTTTGCCCCTAATTAGCTCGAACCTTTCATCATCACGCACAAGTATGGATCAGGGACTTATCGTCTGTCCTCTCTCAACGGACGGCTAGAACTTGAGCCTCTTAATGCTTTGCATCTGTGACCATTCTACTGTTAGTCGAGTACTCGTCCACTCAACATTTAACTTGAGCCCATCCCTTGAGCAATCTTTGTCCTCTTAGTCCTCATTCCTTTCAACCCTACTCCCCTTAACAAGTCCTCTTTAACCCTTTTATGATGTATGGATGCTTTTTTCCTAATAAAAGGGAGCCCTTAAACTTTTATAGTCTTGTCCATGACTCAATTTCTATCAAAAATAAATCAAGATGTCAAAATATCCAAGGTCACAAAATCAAATCAAAAAGGTAGACTGCTCCCTCGAAAGACAGTTGTACTATCATTATTGTAGTTAATAGACTGCTCCCTTGAAGGACAGCTATTCAAAATCCCTATATAAAGCAAAAATATAGACCACTCCCTTGAAAGATGGCTATGACTAAATCTTGCTACAAACAACACTTTCTCGAAGCTTCTCACATCGATCAGCTTCACAAATGACCACCAAGCAAAATTACATCTCTTTATAGGCTTTCCGCATTGATCAGTCTGCAACAAAAAAAAAATGGGTCATGGGCTTGGCTTGTAGTTGTCTCAGGGTCTCCTATAAAAAGGGGCAAGGTCATCTCTGCTCTTAAAATGGGTTAACCTATCTCCTCCTATCATAACACATGCTCAAGGGACTTCGAGCTCACTTTAATGTCAAAGTGATTCGATTACAACTTTAACACAACCTCTGGTCAACGACGTAATGCATGAATGGAGCTCTTAGTTCTAACAAACCCTATCTATGCTGTCATTTTGGTCCTTGTCAATGAAAGGGCACATATGCCTTTCACTTCCTTTGCACTTTGGTCACATTCAAATCATTTGTCATTTATCAAATCAGCTCAACCCTCTTTTTCAGACCACTCACCTCACCTATTCACACTAGTTTCTATGGACACCAATACACATGGAAACTATGGATTACTCAATTTATGTCTAGCATAAACCAATACTTGTTGGTGCATAAATAGACACATTTCATTTTTATCAAACATCCATCACCTAATATGGACACTCGCTAGGGATGAAAAACCTAACCAATGTTACAGAATACACCATTTGAAAAAGGCTATAACATCTTATCCTCCTCATCATTTCAAGCATGTTCTCCCCCACATATGGGATGTGCTAGACCATTCTCATGACTAGACCAACTCCTGACCTCTTTGTCTCCTAGTCTGAACTACATTGGTCTGAGGCCCGCCTAACAACCAGGGCTATGTAGGCAACACCTAGATGACACGACTATCTTCTGGGGTTAGCTCGACCACCTTTGTTTGTTCATCTACATAATGGACAAACCCTATCTTATTCTAACCTATGACTTGACCTAGACCACAAGCAATCAATTATTTTGACCCTCTTCCTCCCTCTTTGGGAGAACTACATTGGCTTGAGGCCCTTAGGACAAGGGCTATGTAGGTAGCACTCAGTTGACATGGGGTCATCTGGGGTTAGCTCGGCCATCTTCTTCATCACTTTCTCCCGTCCCATTCGCTTGTCACCTATCAATCACATCATAGTCAATCAAATATTTTCATAATCAATAGCGTAATCATTTTCATCATAACATCATAGTCATTAGTCATATATATCACCATCATAACAACTCAAACATCCACATCATATAATCTGCCAATCATAAACATTAAAAATCCATAATTATTATGCATCCACCATCATTAAGTCTAAAAATCATACACCATTCACATCATTATCATTATCATAAAAAAATCATTACATTAATCATTTATGTCAATTTCATCATCATAATCACATTTATCATCACATTAGTCATCATAGTCATAAACATCGCATCATCACATCATAATCATAAACTATAATATCAACACATCCATCAAATCAAAATGAAATAAACATTAAGCACACATCGATAACAACAAATTCTCATAGCACATGTCAATAGGTCCAAAATTATCTCATCATATATATCAAAATAAGTTTTATACAAAAAGACACAATCTGTGTCTGTCTCTCTCTCATATGATACATCTCTCATCTTCGGCTTGCAGGTCAGTATAAACATCAAAAATAAATAAATAATATCAAAATCACCTCATGGCTATGGCTATGGCAGTGGTGGTGGCAGCCTGGACGAGGCTGTGTCATCCCCACTCTCTGATTTGTGCCATTTTCACGCACCTGACGTCGTCACTTGCGACACAGATCTCTGTCGACTCTACTCAACTCTCATCTCTAAGAATCACTATATCTGAGGGTAATCTAAGATGACCCCCTCATAATATGTGATCTCCTCCACTGCAGTCTTATACCTGGAATATAGTATAGTCTGTGGTGGCCCCATCAGACCCACTACCATCCCCTGCACTGACCCCTGCGGCTATGAAAATGTCAACTGCATCGACGCCGATCACTGGTCAACTGACATCAGCAAAGACCACCGACGTCAGTGACTAGTTTAGCCCTAGGGCCAAATGAGGTGAGCCCTAAAATTAGGGCTTCCCCATTTTGCCTTTCCCACCCCTTCAAAACCCTCCTAAATTGCTCCTAACCTATCCTAGACCCGCTACCCACCCTCCTAGCTACCTTCCCCCCTCGATTTCTACCTAAAACAACTAAAAATTCAAAAACTAAATCAAAACCAAAATCAATCCAAATGGGGTTCAAAGACCCTCCTACCTCATCCCAGCATCGCTAGCATGGTGGCACGATAGGTGCTACTGGTGGTGGACCTCCTATGGGTCCTCTACTCCCCTCTACCATCTCTTTTGTACCAATGACTCTGCACACCCCTACTGGCCCACAGGCACCTCTGCAACCTCCAATCGACTCCCTCTCTCCACCAATGTTCCTCTGCCACCTCGCACTGCTCCTCGGTCAACTTTGTATCACTTTCACTCACTTAGCTCTAGAGCCTCTTTTCTCTCCAGTCAAAAAATAGCAAATGACTTTTGGTGGGCCACCAATCCAATTTTGTTGAATTTGGCAGGCCACCGATGTCGGCATCGGCATGCCCTAGGCTGCCGACGTCGACTGATTTATGCTGACGTCAATCCCTTTAGGCCACAGACGTCAATTTTTATCACAGACATCAGTAGCCTTCAAACCTCATTCTCTCATCCCATTCTCTCAACATCAAGCCTCCAATCAGTCAGTTCTCCTAACCAAGTGATCTTAGCCCCCTGGGGCACCCTTGAGATCCCTTTTGTGTCTGTCCCTCAACCATCAGACCTTTGGAGATCACAACTATCTCCTCTGACCCCTTTTGAGACAACTTTACTTTGGTTGTTTTGATTTCCTTTGCTACCTCATGCCTAGTTAGCAAATTATCACCTGATCCCCATAAGTATCAGATCGCGAGCAAGTTGATCCCTACTACTTGTGGCTTTTTTTTCATGTTTTCTAGGAGCACTTCCTGAGCCCAGGATACCTAGAACATGGTGACCAATTGGAGTTACAGCTTGGACCAAATAACCCAATTAGCTATGACTAAATGCTAGGGCTCGATTATTTCAATTTTGGCACTCCTCGACCCTTTGACCATGACAATTTGACCTGCCTATCGCATGGTGTGGTATACGTGTAATCTCCCCCTTTGTCTTGTAGTTTGTCAAGAATAACCAACAAGACAAAAAGGGGCAAATGTAGACACCGAAATCGTGTCTACACCTTGGTCATCCTCCCCCCTTGGCCCCCCTTAGCCCTTGTCCTAGTCCCCTCCATTTTTAAATTAAAATAATTAAGCATTTTAATTTATGGGTCCCTTTCCACCTCACCCATGCCACCTTGGATCCCCTCCTTGGATCCCCCCACCTCTCTCCTAGCCTTTATTGCCCAAATCTCCCCTTTATCCTTCCTCCCGCATCCATTTATGCCTTCCTCAACCATTTTCCCCACAACCCTTTGACTCGGCAGCATGCAAGAATGGACAGAGGCTAATTTTAGCCTCTGTCCCCATTCTTTTGCCACCGATGTCAGTCACCCTGTGGCTGACATCGGTGATTCTATCGACGTCAGCAGCCTTCAAAACTCCATTTCTGCATCCATTGCTCCCCTCGCAAATGTGAACTCTCTTGATGCTTTTGCATTCTGATTCTCTTTCTCTCCCTCTCGCATAGCAACATCAGCAGCTACAGGTACCTTACAGAGACAGGTCCAGGCTCTTGGCATTTGCAGGTCCTCCAACAGCTCTGACAATAGGGTTCTCCATTTTTCCTTCAAGAAGTAAGAGGTAAGAGTTTCCTTATTTTCATTTCATTTTATCATTTGGTTTTGTTTGATAATCTAGCCCATTGCCCAGACTCAACCTGTCTATCCCTGAGAGGCTAAAAAGCCTTCTCAGATCCCTATCTCTCGTTCAGTCCTCTTTTTGTCTCTGTCACCCATTCAGCCCATTTCCAAACAACATTCTCAGTCCCTTAGACCCCAAAACAAGTCCCTCAAGCCTCTAGGCAACCCCTCAAACCTCCAAATAGACTTTTAGACCATCAAATGAAATCACAGTCCATTTTGTAGACCAAAAAAGAGACATGTAACTCGTCTTTGACCATTACCCCGACCGACCTCAACCATTGCCCCTACTGACATTGGCAGACTAACTGACATGGGCGACCTTCCCTGATCGACGCCGGTAGAACCACCGACGTCGGTGACTATGCAAAAGCAATTTGCTGCATATCAGGTACGCATTTGCTTTCAGTACTTTCTTTTTATCTTTTATCATTTCTCATTTTTATTTCAGTCAACATTCTATTTTTTTACAGTGGACTGTCATCTGCCAAGAAGCTTTTGTGCTTTTAAGACCAAGCTTTTGCTCGGTAGTCCACCTTCTTGTCATCTAACATTTTTCATGTTTTAGTTTCTTTCTCTTTCAGGTGTCATCCTCCACAACCAAAGAGGAGTTCCTGCTATCATCTGATTCTGGTGTGCACGTCTACGATTAGGGTACATACAAACCCTCATCCATTCTCTCTAGTTTCTCATCTTTCCTTTCTTGAATGTGAAAAGCAAATCTTGTTTGAAACATGAGGCTCCATCTCCCTGAAGAAATAATTTTAAGGGGGACGGCATATATCCTTAGTTGGTTCACAAGGACACATATTTTATGTTCCCTTGTTATATATTTGAGCATATAATTTTAATGCTTCAAATCCTAGTTAATCAAATCTAATTTCTTAGCTGGGGAGGGGGGTGAGAGCAATCAGTGAGGTATTTCCGTTGTGGCTCTGCTGACCCAAGTTTGAGTATCCATCCCCCTCAATCTCATGGTACCAGTATTAGTCATGTCTAGCCAGTGGTGCCGGTCACGGTAAAAAGTTTACCCAGCTTTCAATAAAGTGACAAATCTAATTTCTTGGCTGACCTATCTTTCGTTGAGGTTATTTCATATATATCTCTCTATGTACTTCCATCTCATGTTATACTTCTTGCATTCACACTATTCATGTCCATGTTCATATCCTAACATTGACAGGAGAAGTGGAAGCATAAAATAATACATGGCATAACTTCCATATGGTCTTAAACCTATTTCTGGTTTAGTTTTCATTTGGTCCTCCTCAAATTTCTTATCATGTTTTGAGGGCAAAACATATTTAAGGGGGATGGAATGTAATGTACCTAGAGCAGTATAATAGTGTAGTGAATAATCCCATATGCATTAGAATATGGAGTGGGGAAAGAATTAAATAGTATAAGTATAGGGGCATATGATGTTATAGGGCATCAAAGAGTTATTGTAATTGAGCCTATCTCAAAGGAGGTAGCCCCCTCAAAGTGGCCCACAATTTGGAGTTGTTCTTTCCACAAAAGAAACATAGATTTAATATAATCAATATTATTTGATTATCCATATTGTAGATGATAAGAACCTATATGCTATAATATGGACAATTAGATAATATTGATTATATTAAATCTATGTTCCTTTTAAAGAAGGAGAAAATTCAAATCATATGTCACTTCGAGGGGGATACCTCCTTTGAGCCAAGCTCAATTATAATAACTTTTTGATGCCCTATAACATCATATGTACCTATTTTTATACTATTTATTACCTACCCCACTCCATATTCTAATGCACATGGGATTATTCACTATACTATTATACCCATCTAGGCACATTACATTTTATTATAGTCAATATATTGATTAAGCTTTATAGGTTGCATAGTCTCGTTCCTAGAATATATTAGGTCTAAATAGACATATTATAGCTTTAAAACTTATGGAACCAAGGACTTATTATGCATGATGTTGAAAACATAAGAAAACTAAGTTTATATGCTCTAGATCCTCCAACAGAGGTCTTGACTAAGATTCAATGGTGTCCTTTGAAATATATACCCTAGTTTGACCTTAGTCAAATTCAACCTCTTTTTGAAGTCTCTAGATTTTGAATTTTAATGTTAGTCATTGATCTTGAATCTAAATAGTCTAATGTGATCTATTGGATCTTTAGGATCCACTAACTCATTAACCTCTCTCTCACCATAAATATCCCTTTGTATGAATGAATGCAAGCCATAGGTATTATACCAGTCTAATGTGGTTGAGATACCTATCATCTATGCATTTGATTTTAGTATCCACTAACGTTTTGACCCATTACTCACTGTTAGATCTAATTTATATGATTACATACACTCCATTGATTTATTTAGGCCCACTGGCCTTATCAGTCAATGTGTACCATTAGATCTCTAATCAGGTACCCAAGATCTTGACACTTTTCATCAATGCATTTATGTTGACTTTTTGAATGATGCTCACTATTAATCTTTGTGTTTCCAAACAAGTTTTCACTTTTCACATTCAAAAGGAAATGAGAAACTAAGATAAATGGTCAAGGGTTTGTACGTACCCGGATGAAGTCTTGCACACCAGATTTGGACAACTAAAGGAACTCCTCTTTGGTTGTGGAGGATGACACCTGTAGAAGAAAGAGA
This sequence comes from Torreya grandis, assembly GCA_037957365.1. NCBI lineage: Eukaryota > Viridiplantae > Streptophyta > Pinopsida > Cupressales > Taxaceae > Torreya > Torreya grandis. The sequence continues at coordinate 3,258,774 of JARHVA010000892.1, read as the reverse complement.
CTCAAACACAGAAGTTGTTAGATAGCTAGAAACTAGACTGCCAAGCAAAAGCTTGGTCGTAGAAGTGCAAAGGCTTCTTGGGGGATGACAGTCCACTAATTGTTAAAAAAAGACAGAATATAGCTAGAAACATAAATGATAAAGACTGAATAAAAGAAATGAAAGAAAATGTGTACCTGTATGCAGCAATCTATCTTCCATAGTCACCAACGTCAGTGGTTCTACCGACGTCGGTTAAGGAAGGTCATCGACATCGGTTAGTCTGCCGATGTCGGTAAGGGAAATGGCTGATGTCAGTCGGGGTAATGGCCTGGGACAAGTTTCAAGTCAGTCTAGTCAATCAGAATGGTTTTGGGAAGGTCTGTGGGAGTCTGATGGCTTGTGCTGGGTTGATTGGATAAAGAGAATGGTCTAAAAAGGGACTAAGTGAATATCAGGGGCAAAAGGGAGAGACAAGGATGAGAGAAGGCCTTTCAGCCTCTCTGGAAAGGACAGAGTGGGTTGTGTCTAGAATGGTTGGGAATGGACAGTAGATAGAATGCTAAAGTATTTAAAAGGACACTAAAATAAGAATAGTACAAATACTTAGCTATGGATGGAGTTGGCAGAGGGGCAGGAGCTGTGTTTTCATTGTGGCTAGTGGTGGAGATGTCATGCAGTCCTCAATCTTGTGCGGAATGGCTGGTGCAAGATCTCAGTGCCTAGAAAGCATTGTCAAAAATGTTGATACCTACAAGAAAATGAGAAGTAAGAAGGTTGGGAAATGAGAGCAAGAGAATTCACATTTGTGGGGGGTAGCAATGGATACAAAAATGCAGTTTTAAGGTAGCTAATGCTGGTAGAACTACCGACATCAATCGCATACTGACTGACGTCGGTGGTCGAAGGATGGGGACAGAGGCTAATTTTAGCCTTATGCCTATTCTTACAAGCTTCTAGGGTCAAATGTCATGGGAAAATGGTTGAGAGGGGCTTAAATGAGTGCGAGAGGAAGGGTTAAGATGGGATTTAGGTCATTAAGGCTTGGCATGGGGTGAGGGGATCCAAGGAGAGGAATCTGAGGTGGCATGAGGTGGCATGGGTGAAGTGTAAGGAGGGCAATTAAATTAAAACATTTGATTATTTTAATTTAATAATGGAGTGGGTTAGGACTTGTGTTAGAAGATGGACCAATGGGACCAAGGGGGGAGGACGACCAAGGGGTAGACACGATTTTGGTATCTACATTTGCCCCTTTTTGTCTTATTGGTTGTTCTTGATGAACTGCAAGACAAAAATAGGAGTAAACTACCCCAGGTATGGGATGAGGTATTCCCCCCTCAAAGTGGGAGTCAAGGGAAGGGAACCTAAGATCGAGTGTCGATTTGATAGAGAGATGGATAGGGAGGGTGAAGATCGAGTGTGAACATTGCAAAGGGTGAGATTGCACGTATACCACACCACATGATAGGTAGGCCAAATTGTCATGGTCAAAGGTCGAGGAGTACCAAAAATCAAAATAACCAGGCCCCAGCATTGATTCGTAGTTGATTGGGTTATTTGATCAAAGCTATAGCTCCAATGGGTCATCGTGTTCCAGGTATCCTGAGCTCAAGAAGTGCTCCTAGAAAACATGAAGAAAGGCACAAGCAGTAGGGATCAACTTACACATGATCCAATACTTGTGAGGGTTAGTGACAATTTGCTAACTAGTCGTGAGGTAGCAAAGGCAAGCAAGACAACTAAGGCAGAGTTGTCTCAAAAGTGGTCATGGTCAGAGGAGATAGGTGTGATCTCCAATGTCTGGTGGGCAAGGTAGGTAGAGGCAAAAGTGATCTCAAGTGTGCTCCAGGAGGCTAAGATGACTTCTACTGTGAAAGCTGACTGATTGGGGGCATGATTTTGGTCATGGGTGAAAAATTTGGGGTTTGAAGGCCGCTGACATTGGTGATAAAATTGGCGTCGGTGGCCCAAAGGCACTGATGTCGGTAGAAATCGATTGACGTCGATGGCCTAGGGCACGCTAGAGTTGATGTCGACGGCCTACCAAATCTAACAAAACTAGATTGGCGGCCCACCAAAAGTCATTTGTAATTGTTTGACTAAGAGAAAAAGGTGCTCTATATTTTAGTGTGTGATAGTGACTAATTGTTGACTGGAGTATCAGTGTGAGGTGGTAGAGAGGGATTGGTGGAGAGAGTGAGTGAGTTGGAGTCAAAGATTGGAGGCTATAGAGGCTATTGTGGGCTAGTAGAAGCTTGAGGGCATAGTGATGCAGATGTGATGGTAGAGGGCAGTAGAGGACCCATGGGAGGTCCATCACCAATGGCACCTATCATACCACCATGCTGGCATTGACGAGATGAGGTAGGAGGCCCAATGAACTCTTTTTGGTTGATTTGGAATTTGAATTTGTTTTTTGAATTTTTATTTTTTTTTAGCCAGGAAATGAGGGGAGGGATAGTTAGGTGGGTTGGAAGATTTTGGGATGAAATGGGGGGAAATGGGGTGTCATGGGGGAAAGCCCTAATTTTAGGGCTCGCCCCATTTGGCCCTAGGGTTGAACCAGTTGCTGATGTTAGTGGAGTCACCAGCATTGGCCGACCATCGACCAACATCGGTTGACTAGCGACCAGCGTCGATCACTCACCTACCGACGTCAGTCACTAAGTGACCGATGTCAGTTATGTGAGTGCCATCATCAGCACACTAATTGATGTTGATGGCTTCCTGGCAAGTCAAAGGGTCGAAGCTACACCAAGGGCTTCCCAGGTGTCGAGATAGGCATAGATAGTCAAATAAGAAGAGTAGTCGAGAGTGGTAGTCAATGGTTAACATGAGATTGATTTTGGGTGGATGCAGGCAAGGCAAATGCTAATGCTACAGGATCACCTTCTGACCTTGTTGATGCGGATGTGCAGAGGTGTGACCATCGAGGAGTGGGCCCATATGATAGTAGTGGGACTAGGTGGGCTACAACACTACTGTAGAGTGGCGAGAGATGTGAGTCTCATGGTGGTGTTGATCGAGTAGTGGGATCATTCCACCAACACCTTCCACCTACCCACAGGAGAGATGATGGTCATGGTTGAGGACATGTACCAAATTTTGTGGCTACTGATGCGCAGAGTATACATATATGTGTGCTCGAGAGAGGCACATGATATCTACATGGTCACACTATTTAGAGAGCACGTCACTGAGATGAGCTAGCATTTAGCTAGTTTTACTTACGAGCCCCTGTATGCGGTAGACGAAGATGCACATTAGTTAGTGATCCTGATGATGATCGGGATCACTATATATGCACTACCAGATGTGGAGGGAGGCAAGTTTTTGGTCGTTATGACTGGAGTGTTGACAGAGATGGTTGAGTAGTAGATTGTGTTTGCCTAGGCACCTATCTTTTTGGCCCAGGTCTACAGAGAGCTGTGGGGTATCAGTCGACATTAGCGATATAGTCTATGTGTGGGCCACCTTCTGCACTATTGGGCTTACGAGCACATTGTGGTCACACATCCTCTTAGCCTCCTAGTGGCTATCCAGGCTAGGTTCAGAGTTGGCTTCAGGTGATGGCGCAAGGTTATGGCATAGACATAGGTGGATAGAGTAGTTAGGGACATCGACTACTACCGAGGGGTACTGAAGGCCCTAATTCTAGTAGACATCCTCTGGAGACCATATTTGGGGTAACCAATTTTTAGGGACTAGGCAGAGCAGCTAGTTGGGGTGTAGAGCCTGAGATGGGTCAGGGGCAGGCGAGCTGGCGAGCTCGAGAGGATACCTGTAGAGAGAGTGCGGCACTAGTTTGGGTTGCTACAGGATGTGCCTCCCACTTTCCCACTATACAGATGGGATGATACAGAGGTACTACTCCCACTACTAGAGGAGATAGAGGGGCCAGATTTTGAGGAGCTACCAGCAGGCCTGAGGATAGTCGACCTAGGATACACAGAGGCCTACACGGCATGGTGGGTAGGTCAGTACACAAGGCTATAGGTGGGACCATAGCTGAATCTATAAACCGTGATCAAGGATAGGGATATGGTGAGGTAGGAGAGGGATGCTACCATCCAAGAGAGGGATGCAGCGCGAGGGTGAGTGGCCATTTTGAAGGCCCAAGTCATAGGGTTACAGGGATAGATGGCAGGATTGACAGGGTAGGTGACTACTTTGACAGGGCAAATCACCATTCTATAGGGTCAGCTGGCTGAAACCTAGGCACAGGCAGTGGCAGGATAGATTTTTGGGGGGCAAGGCCCAATTTAGTAGCCATCATAGGGGCCAAGATAGTCAATGTCAGTGCAGCCAACATTTTCACACCCACAGGGCTCAGTGCAGGGCATGGCAGCAGGTCGGATGGGTCCACCACAGACTGTACCTATAGCTAGGTATAAGATTGTGTTAGATGAGATTTCCTATTATGAGGGAGCTATCAAAGAGTTCCCTCAGATACAACGGTACTCTGAGATGAGAGATGAGTAGAGCCGCTAGAGGTTTGTGTCGTGTGTGACTACTTCAGGTGCTCGCAGATGGCGTAAGTTAGAGAGTGGAGATGACACAGCCTCGTCCTGGCTACCACCACCACTGCCACAGCCATAGCCATGAGGCTAGTTTTGATTTTTTGATGTATATACCAGCCTGTGAGCTGTTGATGTGAGATGTACTATATTTTTTTGAGAGAGAGAGAGATACAGACACAGATTGTGTCATTGTATAAAATTGTGATATATATATGATGAGATTTTTGACTATTGATGTGTTATGAGAAATGTTATGGATGTGTTTAATGTTTACAAAATTTTTATATTTTTAATGATGCATGTTTAATGTGATGATGATTATGATGATGTTTAATGATTAATGATTATGATGATGATGAGAATGGTTATAGCTTTTAGATTAGATGATGATGCTTAATGATTATGTGATGGTGATATTTATGTTATGACTTGTAGATTATATGATGTGGATGCTTAATTTTTATTTATGATGATGATGTTGTTATGATTAATGACTATGATGTAAATGATGAAAATGATTATGTTAATGATTGTGAAATTAAGTGATTAGTTGTGATGTGATTGATAGGTGACGAGAGGATGAGACGGAAGAAAGTGATGAAGATAATGGCTGAGCTAACCCCAGAAGACCCCATGTCAACTGAGTGCTACCTACATAGCCCCTATGGGTAGGGCCTCAGGCCAATGTAGTTCTTCCAAAAAGGGAGGAAGAGTTGAAGTGATTGATTGCTTTTGGTCGAGGTCAAGTCATGGTTAGAAGAGGATACGGTTTGTCCATCAGGTAGAGGAACAAATGAGGGTGGTTGAGCTAACCCTAGAAGACATCTTGTCATCTGAGTGATGCCTACATAGCCCTTGTCCTAAGGGCCTTAGACCAATGTAGTTTAGATGAGGAGACAAAGTGGTTGATGTGATTGGTCATGAGAATGATTTAGCACGTCCCAATATGTCTGAGGGGACATGCTTAAAATGATGAGGGGAAAGAAGATGTTACAGCCTTTTCTAAATGGTGTATTCTATAACATTGGTCGGGGTTTTTCATCCCTAGCGATTGTCCATATTGGGTGATGGATGCATGCTAAAAATAAAATGAGTCTATTTATACGCCAGTAAGTAATGGTTTATGCTGGACATAAATTGTGTAGTCGATAGTTTCCATGTGTATTGGTGTCCATAGAAACTAATGTGAATAGGCTATGTGAGTGGTCTAAAAAGGGTTGGGTTGAGTTGGTTTGACAAATGAAGTAGTTGAATGTGACCAAAGTGTAGGGAAGAAGTGAAAGGCATAATCGCCCTTTCATTGATAAGGACCAGAATGATAGCATAGATAGGGGTTGTTAGAACCAAGAGCCCCATTCATGCATTACGTCATTGACCATGGGTTGTGTTAGAGAGGTAATCGAATCACTTTGACATTAAAATGAGCTCGAAGTCCCTTGAGTAGGTGATGTGATAGGGGAGAATAGGGTAACCCTTTTTTGAGTAGAGATAACCTTTACCCCTTTTTATAGGAGACCCTGAGACAACTATAAGCCAAGTCCATGACCCCCCCCTTTTTTTTGAGCAAACTGATCAATGCGGGAAGTCTACATAGAGATGTCATTTTGCTTTGTGGTCATTTGTGAAGCTGATCAATGCGGGAAGCTTCTAAGAAAGTGTTGTTTGTAGCAAGATTTAGTCATAGCCATCCTTCGAGGGAGTGGTCTATATTTTTGCTTTATATATTTAAAGGCTTTGAATAACTATCATTCGAGGGAGCAGTCTATTAGCTATAGCAATGATAGTATAGCTATCTTTCGAGGGAGCAGTCTATCTTTTTGATTTTGTGACCTTGATATTTTGACATCTCGATTTATTTTTGATAGAATTTTTGAGTCATGGACAAGACTATAGAAGTTCAAGGGCTCCCTTTTATTAGGACAAAGCATCCATACTTAATAAAAGGGTTATAGAGGATTTGTTAAGGGGAATAGGGTTGAAAGGAATGAGGATTTAAGAGGATGGGGGATTGCTCAAGGGATGAGCTCAAGTTAAATGTCAGGTGAATGAGTACTAGACTAATAGTAGAATGGTCACAAATGCAAGGTATCAAGAGGCTCAGGTTATGGTCGGCCTTCAAGAGAAGATAGATGATAAGTCCCTGACCCATACTTGTGCATGATGATGAAAGGTCTGAGCCAATTAGGGGCAAACTTGCCTCATTTACTTCACTCTATATTGGTCACATGCTAATTTTCTTTGAGGATGAGGTCTCCGATGTTGAAATCTTGTTCTCATAGATTTTTGTCATAGGCTCACTTGATGCAATTTTGATAGACATGGAGATGGTTGAGGGCAGCAAGATGACGTTCATCAAGTAACTCAAGCTGAGCTAAGTGATCTTGATGAAAGTCATCATTAGAGAGAATGTATTGTAGAGAGATGCAGAGAGATGGGATCTATACTTTGAGAGGTAGGACAGCCTCTATTTCATACACTAAAGAGAAAGGGGTAGCACCCATAGAGGTTCGGATGTTAGTGTGGTAGGCCCACAAAGTGAAGGGAATGTGAATGTGCCAATCCCTTCCAGTGTCATTGACCACCTTCATGAGAATTTTAGTCAAGATTTTGTTAGAAGCCTCGGCCTGCCCATTTGCTTGTGGGTAGTAAGGTGAAGAGAAGCTGAGCTTGATGCCAAATGAGTCACAGAGCTTCTGGACGGTTTTGTTTTTGAATGACTTGCCCTTATCGGTGATGATTTTGTGAGGGACACCGAAATGATAGATGATGTGGGTGCTGATGAAGTCAACAATTTTTTTAGCTTTTGTGGAGACAAGAGGAATGGCTTCCACCCATTTAGTGAAATACTCGGTGGTGGTGATAATGGACTGATGACGAAGAGATGAGTGAGGGTTAATCTCATCGATGAGATCTAAGCCCCACTGGGAAAAAGGCGAAAAGTCCTAAGTGAATTGTAAGGTGTGGCTAGGGAGATGAAGCAAGTTAGAGTGCTGCTGGCACTTGATGCAACGCCGAACATAGTCACTACAGTCTTGATGAAGAGTGGGCCAATAATGGCCCAAGTGAAGGATGCACTTGGCAACTGAGTTCCCACTGAAGTGTCTACCACAAATCCTATCGTGAACTTGTCTAATAGCATGAGATGCTTTAGTGGAGGTTAGACAGTGAAGAAGGAGGCCATCAAAGCCTCGTTTATAGAGAAGACCCCCTAGCATGGTGTAGCGAGCCGTGCGTTTGATGAAAGCTTGCCGTGCATTGCTAGAGAGATTAGGAGGAATGATAAAATGAGATAAGTAGTCCACAAGTTGCTTATACCAATCATCTCGTGGACTAGAGTCTATGGTGTTGACATGGTTGATGTTAGGAGAAATGTATGAAGGCAATGGCACACGATGCACCGTGACAAAAATTTTGGATGAAGATGACGAAGATGGGATATACGAGGTGAGAGAAGCCATGGTGTCAGCAAGCTTATTCATGGAGCGCGAAATAGTCTGCAAGAGGTAATGGTCGAAAGAGGCCAGGAGAGTGTCAGCACAATTTTTGTACCTTTACAAAATTTCATTTTTATAGAGGTATGAACCATTGATCTAATTGACGACAAGCTATGAGTCATTGAAGATGTTGATAGATTTGATGATGAGAAAAAGGGCATTTTGAAGTCCCAAAATTAAGGCTTCATATTCAGCTATATTATTGGTACAATCAAAGTCAAGCTTGAAAGACAGAGGCATGGGCTTACCTTTGAGTGGGATGAGAATGACTCTCGCACCCCCACTGAGTTGACATTTGGAGCCATCGAAGAACATGGTCATTTGATAGACGGTGTCATCGATGGAAAGCGTGGTGATAGATTCATCTAGAAACTCACACCGAAAAGGTTGATTGTCAGGAAGAGGGGCATCTACCAGTTGGTCAGCAATGGTTTACCCCTTGATAGATTTATATTGGATGAAGTCCAAGTCAAACTCAGCAAGAAGCATGAGCCAACGAGCCATACGTTGATTTTGATATGGCTTGGAATGCATGTATTTAAGAGGGTTAGTTTGAGTGATGACAAAGGTCTTGTGGTTAAGAAGATAATGGCAGAGCTTGGTAGTGGTAAAGACTAATGCCAAATAGAGTTTCTCGGTATGAGTATACCAAGTTTCATAGTCAACAAGTGTTCAGCTGATATAGTAAACCACTTGCTCACGGTGCTGCTCATCTCAGTGCACGATCATGGCACCTAATGAATGGTTGGTTGCTGAGATGTAAAGGTAGAAGGGTTGGTCATATTTAGGTGGAATGAAGACTGATGGAGAGACCAGATAGTGTTTGAGGGCTTCAAAAGCCTCTTGGCAGTCTTTATCCCATTTAAAGGAGACATCCTTCTTGAGGAGATGATGAAAAGGTTGGTAGTGACCGAAGAGCTGTGAGATGAAACAGCAGATGGACTGGAGCTTTCCTTGTAGATTGCAAAGCTTCTTGAGATTGGTCAGAGGTGGCATCTCAAGGATAGTGTGGATCTTGGTAGGATCTATCTCGATGCCATGGAAAGAAATGATGAAACCCAGGAGCTTACCTGAGAGGACCCCAAAGATGCATTTCTTGGGGTTAAGATGGACATTGTATTGAAGAAGGTGAGAGAAGATGATCTTGAGGATGGTTAAATGGTTTTGGTGAAGCTTGGATTTGTTGAGTAGGTCATCCACATAGTCCTCCATGATTTTTTGGAGGAGATCATGGAAAATGTAAGTCATGGCGCGCTGATATGTGGTGCCTACATTCTTCAAGCCAAAAGGCATGACCTGATAGCAAAATGTCCCCCATGGGGTGATGAAGGTAGTCTTGTGCTGATCTTCTAGTGCAATTAGGATCTGGTTGTATCCCAAAAACTCATCCATGAGTGATAGCATCTCATGGCCAGCCGTGAGATCAACAAGTTGGTCAATGTTGGGAAGAGGAAAGTTGTCCTTGGGACAGGCCAGGTTGAGGTCATGATAGTCTGTGCAAATCTAGATATCCCTAATTGCCTTGGTGATAGGGATGATGTTAGAGATCCACTGTGGATAATCGATGGGTTGGATGAAAGAGACAAAAATAAGGTGTTGAAGCTCTTCTTTGACAAAGAGTGCAACATGAGGATGCATCTTTTGAAGCTTTTACCTAACAGGCTTAGCCTCTAGTTTGGTGACGATGTTATGAATGGCGATGTTGGGATCGATGCCAAACATGTCACTATAGGTCCAGGCAAAGGCCTTGCTATGGTCTGAGAGGAACTGGGTATAGTCAAGCTACTCCTGGGCATCTAGAGATTGACCAATCTTTAATACATGAGGAACATCAGAAGAGGGAAGGTTGATGTCAATGGTTGATTCATTTAACATAACCTAGGTTTTAGAAGGGAGGGAGTGCTGGATGAAAGAGTCATCAGTGCCCATATAGGAGAGAATGGCATCGTTGTCTATGCGGCGGATAGTGTTGATGGTTTCCGACTCATCATCTATCACGTTGGGATAAATGAGAGGGAGAGACCTGGACACCCCATTTAGATGATAGGTCAGGGGTTCCAGGTGGATGGTGTTTATGCAAAAAAAAAACTAGGAGGGATGGAAACCAATAACTCCATAGGTGAAGGGGGAGGAATAGGTGAGCTTGGAGGAGATTGGTCAATGGTGGGTTTGGGGCAAAGGTTTGCAGAAGCCTGAGTAGGGTCTTGGAAGCCTAGACCATATCATTTCTTGGAATTGTCATCATTGAGTGGTTTAATGGGCTGATGGGAGCCTTGCTCATAGCGCCCAAAGCCAAAACCCTTCCATGCACACCTATAAAGGTAGGTGTGAGCAAAGACGGGGTTACCAAGAAATGAGAAGTCGGATGTGAATGGTTGAGGTGAGGAGAGAGGGTTCCCATTGGTGGGATCCCGATCTAGCCACCCATAGATGAGATTGGTTCGAAGATGAGGAGGACCATAAGGAATGACCATCCTAATCTGATGGTCATAACTTGGGTTGTGGTGAAGTTTTCCATACTCTTATGGAGTTTAAAACATGTTTAAGGCAAGCAAGCGATATTCCCCAAGTGAAATTCGTTGGAAGATATCTTCCATGGGGTCTTTAGTTGTCACTTGAAGAGGTGGTGTGAGGGCGACCACCATTTACGAACTGGTCAAAGCTTCCACAGATGGAGGTGGTGTCTGGGTTGATGTCTTGAGAGGAATGAGAATGTCATTTGGTCGATAGGTCGTGCTACAAGTTTTGAAAGGTGATGGATCGGCAAGAATGATGTGGACTTGCCTGTCGTGTTTGAATTTTACACAACGCTATAGTGTAGAGAGAACGCAAGCCATGACACAAATCTAGGGTCAGCCTAATAACATGTTATATTAGAACTCTCCTTTGATGATATAGAAGAGCTCAAAGATAGTGCACGGGCCAATGCGAATGTGGAGGATGACAGTGCCAATGGTTGTGGTAGTGGTGTCATTAAAGGATCACAAGATAGCATCAGTTTTTGATACGCAATTCTTGGGGAGGGCCAATTGATCAAAGGCATGAGTAGAGATGATGTTAATGCTGATGCCTCTGTCAATCATGACTCGCTTAATATGGGTTTGATCAACATAGGCGATGATGAAGAAAGCAGCATCCTAATCTTTTGAGTTAGATGTAGGAATTTTAAAATCACTGAAAGTGATAGAGGCAATGGGGGATAATGAGTGGACCAGGGCTGCTAGTGGTTGGGGGTCCTCAAGTTGGACCTCCACTGCCTGTAAGGCTCTGATTAGAGCTTGATGATGCTGGGGCAAACTTTGGATGAGGTCATACAAGGTCATCTTCACGGGCATCTGGTGAAGCTATTTTAACATAGAGTCATGGATTACCCCTGAAGAAGAGGGTTGAGATGCACCCAGGATAGAAATTTTGGGTTTTGGTAGTTGAGGCAGCTTGACAAAGGGATAGGTCCAAGGAACTGCAGCTTTTTTTTTTGCCTTATCCTTTTGTGACCTAGTGGTTATGTGGATGGCATTAATTTTGAAAAGAGGAGGTGAAGGAGATGAAGGGGTCATAGTCTGTTGATGAGATGTTGATGATGATGAAGAGGTTTGAGAGATATGAGAAGGTGTTGGGGGTCTATCGACAGTGTCCTCAAGAAGAAGAGTGTCTTTCTCCATGTATCAGTGAATGACAGCTTTGAAGGCACAACAGTTCTTGGTGTCATGTCTTGGCATATGATGATATAGGAAAATCTTAGTATTGTCAAACCAGGAAGGCTTTGACCCGAGGGGTTGGAATGGCTTGATAGGTGGAAGGGTTATGCTAGAGGTCTGCAAAAGTTAGTGCAATATCAAAGTGTATGAACCCACTAAAGGGTCCATGCTTGTTGATGCATGAGATGTTGATGACTTTTGCTTGGGTGCTGTTGAAGGAGGCTTTCATACCACCTTTTGGGTTGATGGTGCAGCCACATGTGAAGATGACACTTTCTTTGTGAGAGGTGCCAAATTTTTTAGAGATGGTAGGCTTGTGGTAGGCAAAGGAAGTAGTGGAGGTAACTTGTTTTTGTTAGGGGTTGGAGTGGGAAGCACTCCTATTATGGTTGAAGGGTGAGGGCCCAAAATGGAGGGCAATGTGGATGGTGGAGGAGGAGTTTACCACTATGGTTTAGCAGTCTTCTTTGGTTTGGTTAGAGGACTACTATTGGTCGAGGCCTGGTCCAAGTCTATCTTCACTTGCGGGTGAGTGAAGTTAGGGACAGGGCAAACGCTGAGTGACTTGATTGGTTTTGATGGGGTGGATGAGGGTTTTGGTTCTGATGTGGATGGTTGAGATTTTGAAGGCTTAGAAGTGGAAGTCTGGTCTTTGTTGGAAGTTTTTAGAGATTTTGTCATGGGAGGGTTGACAGCATGAGATGAGATGGAACAGGCAAGTTGAAGAGCTTTGAGTCACTCCCATAATGCCTGATGCTCCACTTTCCTCAAATGGAGAAGTTTGAGTTTCTCCACTAATTAGGAAAATGGTTGGGAAGATGTCGGATGAGGCTTTGGTCCTCCAAAATATGTGGACAATTGTGGGGCCAAAAATGAGGTAGGTCCAGTAATCTCAGACCCAAGGCATGATGAAGTCATAACAGGTTCATCTTTGGTCGAAGAAGGCAGAGAGACATGTTCTTCTCTGGGTGGAGAAGGAATCGGAGAATGTGGCTCCTCAAGAGGGTAGAGGGTAGGGATGATTGCGCCTCCACTTGCGGTTGAGGAGTAGGAAGGGTAGGGTCCTCCATAGGTATCAAGAAGGAGGATGGTGAGACTGGTGGTGCTGATATGGTCGAGGTGTCCTCCAATATAAGGGAAGTCGATGGAGAACTAACAAAAGAGAAGATTCATCCTCATGTGATGGACTGATGGGTTGACTAACCTCTTGAGTCTATGAGAGAGGTTGGTCAGGGATGAGAGGTGAGACCATATTGACTGTGCGTATGTTATGCTCTTGAGTGTCATCAGTCATGGTTTACACATTATTTTGGGTAGGAGGATGGTTGGTAAAGGGTTGTTTGAAGATGTTTATGCTTTGATTGGGTGGCACATTTAGATTGTCCAAGATAAGGTCACCCTTATCTAGCATGTCTTGAATGATGTTTTTGAGAGTCTTGCAGTTGCCCATGTCATGGCCTTTGACATGGTGATAATTACAAAAGTCATTCTCCCTATACCACACAGGGATGGCGCGTGAGGGATCAAATTGAGGAGGCGGTCAGATTTGGGAGAGATTAAGGACTCCCTATTTGACAAGTTTTTCCAGCATAGATGCGTATGAATCTCTTAGTGGAGTATACTGTCACTGCACATATCTTTGCTGGAATTACTGTGTGATACTTTGGGATGTGGACGGTTCGGGCTGGTTGGTTGTTGAAGAGGATGATGGTCTGATGACTACAACATTTGCTGATACCTTAGATTCAGGATTAGATGAAGAAGGTTTAGAGGAAGAGTCATTGGACTTGGTATTGGGGTTTTTACTCTGCAACTTGACTTTGTTTTCCTTGATGGCATGTAATTTGAGCTTCTTGGCCATCGTGAAAGCTTCATCAAAGGTGTAGAATGTCTAAATTTGCAAGGTAAAGGAAATATGTTTGGCACATGCCTGAGAGAAGAGTTTGATGAGCTCGGGTTGGGGTAGAGAAAAGGAGAGCTGATTAATTAGGCCTCTCCAGCAAGCAACAAAATTGGCTATGGATTCATCATCAAACTACCAAATAGAATACAAATCTGTGATTGAGACCTTTTTGGTGATATTGATGGAAAAGTGGTCGAGGAAGAGTTGGGCTAGCTGGGTGAATGTGAATAGAGAATGGCTGGTGAGAGAGCTGTACTAGTCGAGAGTAGCACCAAAAAGTGACATGGGGAACGTGCATAGCAATAACGCATTGTCATGGGCTATGAGATAACAAGCATGTCTGAATGCTCGTAGGTGCTGTTGAAGGTCTTCCTTACTCTAGAAATGAGAAAATTTAGGAAGCTCCCACTGACTGGGATACGGCCAGATCATGACAGAGGGATGAATGGGTTCATTGCAAATTTGCTCATATGAAAGGGCATTGTGTGAACCTGAAACTGAGGTCTCAAGACTAGACATTTTGTCCGTCAGCATTTTGATTATATCAATTGATGGATTAGTGGGTGGAGCACCCCCTAGGTTGTAAGGTGCTTGAAAGGTGCTAGAAGGGGCATACAATGTAGTCAGTTGTACTTGTATGGGTGCAACATATTGATAACTAGTCATTGGGACAGAAGTGGAGGCCAAGGGTGGTTGGGTCGTGAAGGTAGAAGGCATGGCTAGGCTTGATGTTGCCATAGGTGGTTGAATAGTGACAACATTAGCCAATGGATGAGTAGCCACCCTGGTGTTGATGGGGGTGAGAGTAGGCAGGATAGAGACAACCATATTTTGGAAAGGGGTAGAGGTTGGTTGAATAGTCTGCGATTGATGGGGGGCTGAAACCCTAGTGGAAGTGGGCCCAGAGATGGAGGGAGAGGCCACACTTAGAAAGTTAGTCATGGGCTGGTTATTAGTTGAGGTGATGGCTTGGGTGTCTATGGGTTGAACCACAGACGCTGTTGATACGGCTGATGTCTCGACTAAAGAGGTTGGCATCCCATAAATTAGGTTGCCTAAGGAGTCTCACATTCAGCTTTGTGTGAGATAATGTTGGAGGGCTTTGAAATTGAGGTCCAAGAATCTTTCAAATTATTGGTCCCCTTCAGGGACAATGGGAGTCTGAGTCGGGGTCAGTTGGGTTGGAGCTCATTCGGTCTCTGAATGAAACTCCATTAAGGGAATGGTTACAGAAAGTGAAGGTGGAAGCGGTTGATGCCTCACATGGTCGACAAGAGTCTTGGTTTGACTGCGTGTCAAAACCATTCAAGGTAAGAGAAAAACATCCTCACTAGCTCAAACAACTAGATAAGAACAGGAAAAGAAGATAAGACAAGTAGACCCTAAACATTAAATTCCTAGGAATAAATTATTAGGATCGTGGTGGCTTATGCCTTAGAATGTGTTTAGGAAGTTGGCTTTTGAGATGGGTCCTAGAAGAAGTAGTCTAAGGCTGGTTTCAAGTTAGTTTCAGTGCTCAAGAGTCTGTGTTAGGTTCTGTACGTGGCCTGGTGCTAAGGAGCAAGATCCCCTCACTTCACAAGCCCAGTGATAAGTTGGTCTCACTTAGCCAGTATATACTTCCCCTAGAGATTATCCTCTGCTAGAGAATAGAGTGGGCTTTCCCCTTGGTAGTGAAGTCCAAGTGGGATTGTCGGGACGGGTAAGGTATCCGTTGGGTGATGAAATCCCAGTCGGGCATTGTTTCAGGTGAGTTTAGATGTTTAATTTTGTGTAAGTGATTTGGTTGTGTAACATAAGTGGCCTACGCTTTATTCATGATGCATTTTTTAATTACTAGATGTGAAAGCTAAGTATGCAGTTAGGAAGAAATGAAATGCAATGTGTTTTAAGCCCAAATAGAAATGTTAGTTTGTATGTAGACAAGTGAGAGGAGGTTGAAGAGTATGACCTTGACTAGTCTAAGATGCAAGAAAAGAAAGAAAAAGAATGATTCTTTTTAATTTTGTTGATAGTGTCTTTTGGAAGAGATAGAGGAAGAGATGTAAGGAGAAACCTAATGCACCTATATGAAAAGAAATGAAAAGAACCCAAGGAAGACCCTAGGGTCCCACCGGGCGTGCCAAAATGTTTCCAAACAAGTTTTTACTTTTCACATTCAAAAGGAAATGAGAAACTAAGATAAATGGTCAAGGGTTTGTACGTACCCAGATGAAGTCTTGCGCACTAGATTCAGAAGACTAAAGGAACTCCTCTTTGGTTGTGGAGGATGACACCTATAGAAGAAAGAGACTCAAACATAGAAGTTGTTAGATAGCTAGAAAGTGGACTGCCAAGCAAAAGCTTGGTCCTAGAAGTGCAAAGGCTTCTTGGGGGATGACAGTCCACTAATTGTTAAAAAAAAGATAAAATATAGATAGAAACATAAATGATAAAGACTGAATAAAAGAAATGAAAGTAAATGCGTACCTATATGCAGCAATCTATCTTCCATAGTCATTGACATCGGTGGTTCTGCCAGTGTCGATTAAGGAAGGTCACCGATGTTGGTTAGTCTGCCGATGTTGGTAAGGGCAATGGCTGATGTCAGTTAGGGTAATGGCCTGGGACAAGTTTTAGGTCAGTTTGGTCAATCAGAATGGTTTTGGGAAGGTTTGTGGGAGTCTAATAGCTCGTGCTAGGTTGATTTGATAGAGAGAATGGTTTGAAAAGGGACTAAGTGAATATCAGGGGCAAAAGGGAGAGACAAGGATGAGAGAAGGCCTTTCGGCCTCTCTAAAAAGGACAGAGTGGGTTGTGTCCAGAATGGTTAGGAATGGATAGTAGACAGAATGCTAAAGTATTTAAAAGGACACTGAAATAAGAACAATACAAATACTTAGCTATGGATGGAGTTGGCAGAGGGGCAGGAGCTGTGTTTTTATTGTGGCTAGTGGTGGAGATGTCATGCAGTCCTCAATCCTGTGCGGAATGGCTGGTGCAAGATCTCAGTCCCTGGAAAGCATTGTCAAAAATGCTGATACCTACAATAAAATGAGAAGTAATAAGGTTGGGAAATGAGAGCAAGATAATTCACGTTCGTGGGGGGTAGCAACAGATGTAGAAATGTAGTTTTAAGGTAACTGATGCCGACAGAACTGCCGATGTCGGCCGCATACTGACTGATGTCGGGAGCTGAAGGATGGGGACAGAGGCTAATTTTAGCCTTCTGCCCATTCTTACAAGCTACCAAGGTCAAATGTCATGGGAAAATGGTTGAGAGGGGCTTACATGAGCACGAGAGGAAGGGTTAAGATGGGATTTAGGTCATTAAGGCTTGGCATGGGGTGAGGGGATCCAAGGAGAGGAATCTGAGGTGGCATGAGGTGGCATAGGTGAAGTGGCAAGGAGGGAAATTAAATTAAAATATTTGATTATTTTAATTTAATAATGGAGTGGGTTAGGACTTGTGTTAGAAGATGGACCAAGGGGACCAAGGGGGGAGGATGACCAAGGGGTAGACATGATTTCGGTGTCTACACTTTGGTACATGATCAAATGCACTTCATTAGATCTTCAGGACCCACTACGACTATCCTCACCCACACACCATTAGATTTTATCTAAGATTCCATGATCTTGACATCTATCAGTCTATCATTCAACCTTGGAATATTTAAATCCAAATGATTATTTTATGAGGCTTAAAATTGATTTCCCTATGAATGTATCACTCTAAAATTCTAACCTTAAAGTATTATATCTTGAGATAGCAAGATCATTAAGATACTAAATTTATAGAGAATCTTCAAGTCACTAAATGAATCATGAACATGCAATATTTTATCTTGAGAGGCTCCCCAAATGAATTTATTATTTTTATAATAATTTTGACCTGTTTATCTCTACATGATGTGCCATGATGGTCTAGTCTCTTTAGACTTATGGAAGAAAATGTTATCTCTTTAGAAGGCTACAATGAACTTCTAAGGCTTTGTACAACCCAATTCATGCCCCTGAATACTTGAAATACCATGAAAACCTATTAGATCTTCTTCCCTTACAACTATAGACCTATTTCAAGACTTGCTTCTCAAAGATCAAAAAATTACACTTTAAGCTTTCTTAGATTATTTCAAAATCTTTTTAAGTAATATGATATCTTATTTTACTTTGGTCCACTCATTCCATTTAGAACTCTACTCATTTATTCAAACTATTTCTAGGAAAAATATCCTTATGTGTGCCAAATTTGTCCAATAGGTACATTCACATGTAAAATCATCATCTATACAAATGAAGCAACCCTAGGTGGTCCCTTCTTATTAGACTATTAGTTTTACTTGAAAACACCTTTGGAACCATTTCCTAGTTTCTCGTTACTTGATCCACTATAAACTATGGTATGCTAAATTTTGACTGACTCTTGGAGTCTCCACTCTTCAGCTTCTAATTCTTCTTCTTGAAATTTGGTTTAGAACTTCCAAACTTTTTCTCATTCATATCCTTGACTTGAGCAATATATTTCAAATTTTGCTCCTATTTGACTAATTTCTTAAATACTTAGTGTTGGAAGCACAATAAATGATATGGGGGTGAATCATTCTTCAAAACTTCTACAATCTTTACCTTATCATTAATTAACTATCAAAACAATATAATAAGCTAGAAACACATTAACAGCCATGAGCATGAGAAAAGAACATAATACATAAAACACTTATTTGAGTGGGAAAATATCAAGGGGAAGAAAACCCACTGATGATAAAAATGTACTACTATCCTATAAGTAAAACATCAAGATTTAATGAATCACCAAATTTGCTTAGAGTACCAACCCTAACTAGCCAAGCACTAACTTGACTAGGATTTAGTAAATACCCACTTGCAAAGAGGAACCAACCCCCTAGATTACTCAAAACTAACTCAACCACCTAAAAAATTTTATTACCTTGATAAACCTTTGTTTCTCATACAATAGATGATGATATCCATCTTTATATCTTCATGCACACCTATCCTTCTCAAACTGGTCTCTAGCCTTCACTCAATTTTCCCTCTTCTTGACTTGGTTATGTCATATAACCTTGATAATAATCTATAGTTCCCATATAAAATCTTCATGATGGTTTTTTTTACCATACCCATGGTCTATAATACCTCCTTCATCTCTTTAAATTTCTATCTCATTCACTTCAACACACTCATAGTCTAGATAATTAGGCCTATTAAGCTCTTGCTCATACATCTCTTAGTCAGCCATACACACTTGTACGCTTATTTTTAAAATAAAATTTAACTTATGACATGAAAAAGACATAAAAATAGGTTGGTAATAGCATAGAGGACAAAAAACTCTTTTAGGCCTTAAGGCGACCTAATTCAATTAGGCCTTCAACAATACACATTAGCCTTTAAACACCTTATAAAAATATCATACTTCTCACCTGGTAGGAAAATATAATATTTAACTTTAATATACCACTAAAAATATCATATTATTTCCATGACACATTATATATCCAACCACCACTTGAAACACACCATTAGCATTGTTCATAATTATGCTTGTGTATACCCAAAACGTCTATCTTGAATAACTGAACCAAAAACACAATATTGTCAAACAACCATAGAAAAAAATCATATCAAAAGAATTATTATGAAATTAGGGTCATAAAAATGTGCATTATACCTCACAACTCGAGGCAAAATTACTCAAACCCTTCTCTACAAGTAGCCCACTTAGAATTGCCAATAAGGTTCAAAACATAGTCATGGAAACAATAATCAAAAACACTTATAGAGTCACTTTAAAATAATTAAAT
Organism: Torreya grandis; assembly: GCA_037957365.1. Taxonomy (NCBI): domain Eukaryota; kingdom Viridiplantae; phylum Streptophyta; class Pinopsida; order Cupressales; family Taxaceae; genus Torreya; species Torreya grandis. The sequence continues at coordinate 3,239,370 of JARHVA010000892.1, read as the reverse complement.
TGGTTTTAAATTATCATAAAACATCCTCATAACTTATTAAAAAATATATCATAATATATAATATCAATATTATGTTTATAGACCAATATCATGACTTCACTGTACACAGACCTCGCTGAATTAGACAAGTCAATTTGCGAGAAAGTTTATACTATATACAATCATATATAAATATTATATAAAAATTTTACATTAATTAAAGGTATTAAAAAATATACCCATTCATTTTTATCCATCCCTAATCCATTACAACACATCCCTAATCAATTTATCACTTTTACCTAGTTTTCTCACTATCTGCACCACTAGGTCTATTAACAACTGGTCAGCTTGTATGACTATTTTAACAATAATAAGTGATATAAAATAATAAAAAATTCTATGGGAATAATATATAAGTATCAATATTCAAACTTCATCCAATTATCAACTTTGACTTGGTTAACTCTGCCTATTACATCAAATTTCAAGAAAACAAGGCCTTTCCTGTAGGGTCCACTCACTCCCTTGAAAAACAAATCACACCTGGAGGTGATTGGGAGAGTTTAATATAAATTTTAATAACTTAAATATCTAATATAGACCATTTTTATATGTTTTTATCAATATATTTCTCATCAAGTCAAAGTTAGGGTTTTAGAGAGGTTTAAACCACCGTACAGTCTTAACAATCATTCATAAAGATTAGCCCCTTATTCCAAAAACCAATTCCTGGAAATTTTAAATAGGACACTTACCCATATAACTTTAATTTATTAGGTTATCATTTAGATGTTAAATTTTTCAATGAACACATGAAAGTGCTTCTTAGGTTGATAACCCTTCATTTTGTGCACTTGAGAGACCTTGAACAACTTTTTCTTGCCTTTTATTGCATATTTAGACCTCAATATAGGTCAACACAATTGGGACAACCTATCACACCAATAAAAATTCTCACATGTTCATTATTTCCTTGGAAACTGATCCTAATACCCCATTATCCATCATTTCTCTTTTTACTCTCTAGGCTTTAACCTGTAAATCACATCAGGTCTTGAAACTGACCTTATATCTATTATACATGCACTATCCACTTCAATTACATGATAAATAAAATTATCATATGATATAAAACTAACTTTAATCCTTCATAGGTCTTGAAATCATCTCATGACTTTTCATCAGGTTATGTAGAGTCTATAACTAGTCCAATCGTATGTTAGGTCTATAGGTCTTACCCCTATAGGCTTACTTGAGACACTCATGAGTTCTCCAATGGCTCATATAAATGATTAAACAACTTCATACAATGTCTTATGCCTCTATGAATTCATCCCACTAGGTCACTATGCTCCTTCATGCACAAGATTAGTTATCCTATGCACAAGCCTTATCAAGTCTCTTGCTAGGTTCAAACACTTGAGAACCTTGAAAAATTATCTTGAAACATTTTTTGATGTTTGTATACCTTGATTACATTAATTATAAGTTTATAAAACAATGTCATATCTCTGAGGGATACAATCATACAAAAACACTATTTAATGACCTCATACCACATAAATAACCTTTGACATCAATGACAACTATGATCTAGGAATTTGACTCAAGAGAGGATGGTTAGTATGGTGTTAGTTCCAAAATAAATAAATAATGAAATAAACCCACTAATGTCATAACATCTCTAGGCTTCGACACTAGGGAGAGCTTAGTTAATAAAATTAAATGAAAAACACAACAAAAAATTAAGGAATAAAACACAATAATTCCTTCACCTTCCATGGATTCTCCAAATGCCTTTATAGTGGTGTCTTGCTCGGCTTGTGCTCATGAAGTCTTCATTAAAGGAGACTTGGATATCTCCTCTTCTCCTTGGAACCTTTATCTTATGGATTGGTTTGGCTTGGGTTCAATTTGGTATTATGAATTTTCATAATCAAGTCCTTGAAGATATTTGAGCATAATAAATTTGTACAAAAATAACTTGAAAATGATGTTCATGGCCTCTTTATTTATAGATTTTTGAGATTGATCAAAATCAACCTGAATCATCCATCTCAATATTGAGATGTGTGGCTAAGGATTAATCCAATTTTTCAATTGAAATTTATAAGTATGCTCATTAACATTTGGGATAGAGGAGTAATTAAGAGGCATGAAGGGAATCATGGAAGACATTGATGAGGCATGAGGGCATGCATCCTAATATTTGTGGCATTTATGGCCTAGGGATGTCTTCCCAAGAAATGAGGTCACTTGATGATGTAGATATTAAATATTCATTTATAAAGACAAGTATTCAACAAGTTTCTATGGAATTATTAATTAGGACTTTATTTAGATTAATTATATCTTAAGCATGTTTAAGCACTTTGTGCACAAACTACTCAAATTGATCAGAATGTCTTATTATTTGTCCAAAATTTGATTGGATTGAAATTGGAAGGTGATGTTAGATGCATTATAAATATATTCCCATTTAGAATGTTACCAATAATAAATAATAAAGGCACATGTCTTGTGAAAAATTTTTGATAGAAAAGAGCAATCTAGAGCACCTAGGTGCAAAATCGGTATTTTGACTCAGAATGATTTGATCAAAGTTAGCTAGCTCATAAATTACATTACCCCATTTAGTGATACCCTATCCAAAATTGGAACTTGAATATGTCATTTTCATATCATTTAGTGTGTTTTAGTGTTTTTAGGCCAAATTGTGCATTTTGTGTGGAAACTAGCCAAAAACCTGGTTGAAGGTCATTGGTGGCCAGATTTAGGTGTCTATGGTTTGCCCCTACTTGGGAAGGCATTGCAATTTATAAGTATAGTACTGTCTTCTCAAATAATGAAATGGTCTTATATACCTACAACTACAATGATGTTAAACTAACTTTATGATGTCCCCTCGAGGGAATGATTGGCACAAGTAAGTCAACAAATAGTCCCTTGAAAAGAAAGAAGTGAAACAAGGGGACCAAAGAAGGGAAATATGATGGGATTAAAACACAATGATATTTAAAAAGTAGTCAAAATCATTGAGAATGAAAGTGGGATGGTGCACAATGGTTTGCCCAAAGGTAGTTATAAACATTATACCCCGATAGTGGTAATATGATATGGAAAAATAATGATTTTTCCAAAGGTGGTCATAATAATTGAGAAGATTGTGATACCTTAGTTAGGATAGAAAAATAAGTTAATACCATGCCCCTGTATAGGTAGAAAAAGTAAAGTGGTGACAACACAATGATTTGCCAAAAGGTGTTTATAATCATTAAGAAATACAGGTAGGATGGTGTGCAATGATTTTCCCATAGGCAATTATAATAATTGGAACCTAATTATGGAAAACATGATAAACTTGGTTGAGGATGATGATAACTTATCACAAGGTAATGATGAATTGAAACAACCTATTAGTATGGAGATGCTCATCTGAACTAATAAAGGTTGAAATTCTTTCATGGTTAATTAATCTATTTATGATATGATTAGGATAGAATCAGGATGTTGGTGTTGAAGAGATGCATCCATTGATGAATAGACTTATTTAAGTTGAGGTTTGTGGTATCACATGTCGGTAGGCATCATGGTATAACATCATGAGGACTTTGTTGAAATATTCATGAGGACTGATTCCCATAATCCAATACTCAATAGAAAAAAATACACCAATGATAGAAACCATGATGACAATGTAAACATATGAATAGGGATGGATTCAAGTGTAAGTGTGGACAAGGAATCACCTAATGAACACACATAAACTAAATCGAGGAAATAATGATAAAAGTAAACAAACAGACAAACAAACAAATAAGTAGAAACAAACAAATAATGCAATAAAAACCCTACAAACATTATCCCTAGAAAATAGGTGACAACTTAACAAATGAACAAAAATGGGGAAATAGAATAAAAGGAAGGGGGGTGGCTAAGATATCTCCATATGCACTAGCCAAGTGTATTTTGCCTACATAGTTCCATGGATATAACATCTGATAATAAACTTTAAGCCAAATGTAGTTCTCTCAAGGAATGGAAAGAATTTGATAACTAATGAAAAAAATAGAATGGATGTGAGAGAAGAAGGGGTATGGTCCTGTAAAATGGAAAGTAAATGATAGAAAAGGCAAAAAATGATGGGGAAACTAAGTGACAAGTGATTTTCTTGTAACTTAGTAAGGGTTCCCAAAATCCTTAAGGCAAAGAAGTGGTCAATGTTTTTATTCTTTTCTAATGAATTTTCAAATGTTTTTGGAATTATTTTGGAGTGTCTCAACTTAATCAAGAATGACAAGACACTAAATGGTGTAATATCACAAAATAGAAAGAGCATGTCTTAGGTTGCTTTCAAAATGATGAGAGTGTGGCTTAGATTGCTCACAAAATGGTGAGAGTGTGGCTTAGGTTGCTCACAAAATGGTAAGAGCATGGGAGAGAAAGGGTGACTGAGCTGACTTCAACAAGTATTGAGTGCTACCTACATAGTGCTAAAGTAATACATCAAATCACTATAGTTATACCCTTATAGCAAAGGAATTTGACTAGTGTAGTAGTTTATTCAAACAAAATAGGCATAGTTGGTAAAAAGGCATAGTAGGACATAAGAAGTGGCACGTTGGTATGTCAAGGCTTAATTTTACCCTTAGTTTTCCCATAGGTAGTTATTACCAAGACACAATGACATAGATCAAAGGTACTAATTTTCCCAAAGGTGATTATAATTAGTAGAGAGACTAGTGGTAAGAAAGGAATAACAAATGAAGGATATAACTATCAAAACTTTTGTCACACTGTCCCAAAATATGATCTATGTCTAAAGTTCTTAAACTAACTGATGAAACTAATTAGATATCTAGATGATGAAAATGTGTAATGAATGACAAAAACTAAGATTAAATTGTATTGACTTTAGAACAAACTGGGATGATAGGTCAGAATCAAAAAGTGGATATGACAAAGAGGATAGATAAGGATGGTATTATGTACAAAGAATAATAGTGATAAAATGGCAGAACTAAAATGGTCCTTATAGATAATACACCTTAGCACTCAAGCATAGTACCACTTTAGATGAATAATATTCATTGGCTCAAGAAATTAATCTCCATCTAGTGTGGCAAGCATGTAGACTCCTAATCCATAATCTGTAGTAATGATGAAAGATCCTATCTAGTTGGGTTTGAATTTCCCTTTATGTTTCTTCTCAACCATGGTATTCTTTTAGTTTTATTTAATAAAAATATCACCAAGTTTAAATATTCTATACTTAACACATCAATTATAGTGGCCTTTCATTCAATTCTAATATGCCTAAAGATTGTTGAGCACGATTGTGCATTTCTCATCAAGTAAATCTAGCTCTTGTAGACAAGCTACTCAATAGTCATGATCATCTAGGAAATGCTTGAAGGAGAAGCCTAATGAAGGTAATTTGATCTCAATGGGAAGGATGGATTAAATACCATAAATAAGTGCATATGGAGTGGCTCCTATGCAGGTATGATGATTGGTGCAATATGCCCAAAGGGTAGGGAATATCTAGAGGTGCCAATCATGATTGATATCATCAACAATCTTTTCAAGAATATTGACAATAGTTTTGTTGGATGCCTCAACTTGGCCATTACCTTGAGGATAATATGCTGTAGAAAAATGTTGTGTGATGTTATATTCAATACATAGCTAGTCTACATCTTTGTTCTTAAATGATCCTCCATTATCAGATATAATGTTAGAAGGGATATCATAGTGGTAGATGAGATGGTTAAAGATGGATTTGGAAATTTACTTTCTAGTCACGTAAGTGAGGGGTATAGCTTCAACCCACTTAGTGAAATATTTATTGGTGGTAAGGATATGCTTATGGCTAGCATATGAAGTGGGGTTGATCTTCTTAATGAGGTTGAGTCCCCATGTAAAAAATGTCCATGGTGTCAACATTAGTTTCAAAGTTTTTTATGGGATATGAATCATATTAGCATACCATTGACATTTGTCACACTTTTTTACATATGTAGTGGCATCTGCATTCATTATGGGCCAATAATAACTAGTATGTAAGAGCTTTTTGGATAGGACTGCCCCACTAGAATGAGTTCCACATACTCTTTTGTGAACTTCTCTTAATTCTAGTATAGACTCTATAAAATTTAAATAATGAAGCAAAATTCCATTAAAACTATGATGGTAAAGGGTGGATCCTAGTAAAGTATAATGAGTGGAATGATGAATGAGGGTTTTGGTTTGTTTTTGAAATAGGTTAGGTGGTTGAACTTGGTCATGAAGGTAATTGTAATGGTCTGAGTACCATATAGAATTATGACCACTAATATCACAAATCATGGCAAAAGTTGAAGGTTCATGAGCTAGTGCTAACAAATTCTTGATGAGAAACTGATACTTTATAGCTTTATCTATTTGTCAAATCAGAGAGCCAATAGTAGCCATGATATATATAGTTCTATTACTAGCCCTTGGTATGTGTTCATACTTAATGTTGGAATTTTTTTGTTTAAGAGTGTCGACCATGGCTTTATATGGAACTATATTGTCATCTTTGGTCAAAAAATGATCTATGAACTAATTCATGATTAACTGATAATCACCATAAAATTGGAGATGTGATATATTCCAATGCACTACTTGATGAAGGTCTAAAACAAGTGTTTCATACTTCTCCATGTTGTTTGTATAAGAAAAGCTAATTTTGAATGATTTAGGGATTAGATCCCCCTATGGTGTAATAAACAATAATCTTGCCATCAATTTATGTGTCATAAATGAACCATCAAAATACAACTTCCAAAGCTATCCTCAAGGGGTGTGTCAATGACGATCCTTATGGATTCATCAAGAAATTGAAATGTGAGTGGCTATGTGTCTATAAGAGGTGCTTTAACAAGTTAATATACAAGAACTTATCCTTTGATTACCTTATGATTGACATACTTTATGTCAAACTCACTGAGAATCATGATCCATTTATCCATTCTACCTTTCAAAGCTATTTTAGATAGTAGATACTTGAGTGGATCTAATTTTGAAATGACCATGGTCTTATGATTCAACATTTAATGACATAATTTTTGAGCTACAAAAACCATGGCCAGGCATTATTTTTAAATAGGCTCATAGTTATGTTCATATGTAACCAAGGTATGGCTTAAGTAGTGTACAACATCCTCTTTTCCATTGTCATCATCTTGAGCCAAGAGTGCCCCCAGATCATGGTTGGTAGCTGATAGGTATAACTAGAATGGCTTTCCTGGCATAAAAGTTAATAAAACAAGTGGATTAATAAGATATTATTTGATTTTTTGAAAAGCTAATTGGTAGTGATCATCTCAATGAAATGAGACTCCCTTCTTCAAAAGGTGTGTAAATGGATGGCACTTATCTGCTAACTAAGAGATGAAGCATCAGATTGATTATATCTTACCCTATAAACTATAGAGTTACTTTAAATTAGTTAGTGGTGGCATCTCTATTATAGCATGGACTTTAGCTAGAATTAATTCAATACCTCTATGAGACATGATGAATCCAAGTAATTTACCTGAAGTTACCCTAGACACACATTTCTTTAGATTGAGTCTAACTTTGTACTCCTATAATCTTTCAAATATCTTATGAAGCATTGCTAGATGGTCGACCCTAGTTTTGGATTTTCCTAATATTTCATTGACATAGTCTTCAATAATATCATGCATCATATCAAGAATATGATAGTCATGACTCTTTGATATGTAGCTCCAACATTCTTAAGTCCAAATGGCATCACCTGATAACAAAATGTTCCCCATGGAGTGGTGAATGTTGTTTTATGTTGGTATTTTGGTGTTATTATAATTTAGTTGTACCCTAAAAATCCATTTATGAGTGAAATGATTTCATAACCTACCATGGAGTTGATGATCATGTCGATATTAAGCAAGGGAAAATCATTTTTAGGACAAGCTTTGTTGATGTCTCAAAAATTAGTATAAATTCTAGTCCCTTTAGGCTTTTTACTAATAGGTACCACATTAGAGATCAATTCTAAGTAGTCAATGGATTGGATACATCCTAATTATAAGATGTTTTCCAACTCTTTCTTTACCAATATATTAATGTAAGGATACATCATATGTAGCTTTTATTTTAACACTTTAGTGTCAAGATTAACCATAAGGTGATGCAAAACCAAGGTGGGGTCTAAACATGGCATGTTAGAATAAGCCCATGCAAAGATATCTATAAATTATCTAAATAGAGTTGTAAATATGTCATGTTCCTCCTTAATGAGGGATGCACCTAATTTTATCTATATTTCAAGTCTGATGGAGTCCTGATATTTACCTCTATTGTATCGTCAACTAGAAGGGTTGAATCATCTTCTAAGATAGTAGGCAATGACTTGAACTATTGGATTATGTCAGGTTCCTTCATTTTGACTTGCTCTTCAACTTCTCCTAGGCATGATGAATCTAAATACCCTAATGGGAGATCTAGACATATGACAAACACAATTAAAAATTCTTGAAGAATTTGATCAAATACTTGTTATTTCTCAAAGCTAAATTTAGATCCATGGGCAAGTTCATCATTGGTGGTCTCCTAGTCTAAATTCAAATAAGAATAAACACCCAATCTAATGGTGCCTAAAATAGGTCTTCACCACTAGATTGGCCTTTATCTTTACTTTTTCCCTGGTTAAAAATCACCTCAAAGAGGTTTTCACTTTGGAACCTCAATGTTTTACTTTTTTCTTTTGGCTAAAGGTGTTCACTCATTCTCCAAAATAAGATCAGGATCCAATGTGATTGAGAATCTTTATTTGTGATCTCCCAATGAAATGTTATCTCTTAGGCTAAGGAAATCATATAATGCCTCATCATTTTGGAACTCATCAATCGATAGATTGGATTCTTATTGGTCTCAATCTAAAAGTTGGGGATAATATAATGGTAATGGGTTACGATGAATATCCAAGGTAAGGGTGAAAATGACATCATTATCAAATAGGTTAGTTTTAGTTAGGTTATCAAAGGTGAGGCTATGATTGAACTCCAATTCTCTATCAACATCATCATCACTAGTCACTGGAGATAGAGTTTTAATAAGATGTGGGGTAACCCCCAGGTGGTTTAAATCCAAGTCCATAAGGTCTTTCATACTTAGTCATAAAAATTGGCTCAATGGTTCCTTATTGATTTGGTTTGAGGCCTTTCCCTTAATAATTGTGATGCTCCATGATCTTATTGGGAATAGGATACTTTGCACTTTTATGACAATTAACTTGGTTGTCATTGTATAACCATGTTTTTTTGACTTCAAGAGGGTTAGGTTCTAGGCCAGATGCTGGTATAAATCCCTTATCTTTGTTCTTTTGTTGTCAATGCATATGTGGGGTGAATTTAGGTCACCTAAAGGTTTTCAGATTCTGAGGAAGATTAGTAATATGAAATGTATCATGGGTCACATACTCTCTGGGTCCATTATCTAAAATGGTGAAATGATTGGAAGCTTATAGAGGTGGCATGTGAGAAATGGAATCCAATGTATTATGATCTATGTAATTATCTAGTGAGGGATCAATAAGTATAGCCTTTCCTTTATCCTACTTAGAACTTGGATTCATGCCATATTGATAATTATAGATTTAAAATTTAGCCTCAAGATTTTTACATTGTTCATATGGGTGTAAATCTTCTAAAATATTCACTTCCATCCCTGAGTGGGAAAACTTGATACATTGGTACAACATTGACAGGACTACATGAATCTCATGTAACCAAGGCCTGCCTAGAAGCATATTGTATGATAACTCAAGATCAAGCACATGGAAAAGTGTATCATAGGTTAAAGTCCCAATGATAATTATAAAACTAATGGTGCCTTATGACTCTCTTTCCTGATTATCATAGGCTTTAATAGTTTTTGTTTTTGCCCAAAGATCTATCGTTCTATATCCAAGAAGCTTGATGAGCTTTAGGGACACTATGTTGAGGTTGGATCCATTGTCTATAAGGACACATTTCAATTTATTTCATCTTATATAAAGTTATATGTATAATGGATTATTATGAAGTGGTCCAAGGGAAGACATATCACTTTGGTTGAATGTGACTTAATGGGCTGGAGCTAGGCATCTAACCAAAGATTGAAATTTATCAAGGAATATGTCACTAGGAATAATGGATTGGGTCAAAAACGCATTCAATATGTTCTTGTGGATTATTTATGTTCACAATAAATCTAAAATATAAATTTGTAATGGTGTCTTCTACAATTGTTCCATATTATCAAACTTCTTATCTTGGTCAGTAGTGAATGGTTTATTCTGAGGCTAAATAGTTGGTTAGATGATAGGCAAAGTGGTAGATGGTTGTGGGCCTGGGATAGTAATCGTTGACCTCTGAGTTTTGATTGCACAATCAAGATTAAATATTTGACCATTATTACTAACTGATGTTGGAAATGGTGTGGGACCAGACATGATAAGTCTTGGTTATCAGTGCACTTGCATGTGGTCACATGGCAAGAATGAGTTATTGATATAAGGTCCAAAAGGGGAAGTCCTATTTTTCTAGTTTGATTGTATGTACTCCCAGGTCAAAGAAAGATTATCTATGTAATTTCATTGAATATTGTTGTTTAGCAACAATCTAGGCTGATTAGTACTTGGTCTAGGATTAATGGAGATGGTATTAATGCTACCCCCTACAATATGACCTACAACCCTATTGTAGTCATGTGTAACTGCATGGTAGGTTTGTTGTTTATTGGTGTTTTGACCTTATTTTTATCCACTATTCGGTCATTGTGGGTTTTGCTACTAATTTTGTTGATTCTACTAGTTCATATTTTGATTTTGATATTGTTGATTTTGTTGTTGCATTGGCCATTGCTATTTTTGTTACTAATTATTATGTTGGGGAAAGGGGTTTTGATAAATCTAAAGAGTTTTATTGGAAGTGAAAGTACCATTATCTAATGTTATTTCCCCATTGTCCAACATATTCTCAATTAAATGCTTGATTTGTAAACATCTTCATAGATTATGCCTATTGACCTGATGATAGTCACATAATTCATTTTCACAGTACCAAGCTGGATAAGGAATGCATTAAAAATAATGCTTTAGTATAAATTAACTAATCATACTAATAACATCAAGATTTCAAAATATAGATTCAATAGGTTCTCCTAGGTCACTAAAGACATGATGTGCAAGCATGTTTATGTTAGGAGGAGGGTTTTGCAATGGCAAAGGCTTATATATTTGTTGTAAAAGTTTTGGTTTTTGTGATTAGGGCATTGGTTGAAGAGGTTGATCGATAGGAGTAAGATAAAAAGGTGGTGAAAATGATGTTTTCATAGTTTTAACAAGATGGGATTCAGTTACTCCATTTCCCACAACATTCTTATTACGGTTAAATTTCTTTGGTCTTTCTTGGTTATTAGCCTATTCCAGTTGTGATGTTTGCATTTGAATAAGATGTTAATGTTGGCCATTTCCTTGATTGGTACCTTGATTTTGATTAGTTAAATTAAGCTTGATGACTCATTTATTGGTGAGTTCCCACTCGATCAACAAAATTTTATCAATGATCTCTTTGAAAGTATGCGCACATTATAGTTCCATATGGTAAGCTATCTCACTATGATTTTTTTTAGTAAACATAGTAACTAATTATTTATCTAGTAAACTATGGGTGAAATTTCTTGTAAGGGCTCTCCACCACTATAAATAACTTGAAAAACTCTCACCAAATTTTTAATTTTCTTGTGTTAAGTCCACTAATGAAACTTCATGATCAAGATTATAGGAAAATTTCTACACAAACTTATTACAAAGATCATCAAAATCTATTACTATATTCTTGGGAAATTTTAAGAACCACTCCAAGGCTTGTCCAACCAAGCTCCTTGGAAACAAAAACAAAAGGTATATGTTGCTATATGCCACTGGTTGACATGAAATAAAGAATTTGGTCAAATGAGCCTTAGGGTCACCTTTCCCTTTGTATTTGTCAAATTTTGGTGGTTTTTATCCTAGAGGAAATGGTATCTACAAATACTCCATGTTGAATGGATAGGAACACATGTCATCCAATTTGAAATTTTTAGTATTTTTACCCACTTGATTGGCAATAATTACATCCTTCATCTATTGCAATTCTTGGGATAGGAAACTAGAAGGAACATTGGTTTGGGCAAATGGTTGGGAGGTCACAAGTAGGACACTTTGACTAGGGCATGAAGGAGATACTTATTAGGTATATTGTTTGGTTAGGGAATGGGATAATAATACACATATATGGATTAGGATGTACATGAAATTACACATTTGGTTGTGCAATATTCTATTTTGGGTTGGTGATAAAGGTTTGACTTGGAGGATTTTATGGTTAGGATGGAGGGATATAACTATGTTGTGTCTACTATGATTGAAAAGGGACATGTTGTGAACTAATCAAACTTTGATGTGGAGTGGGAACTTATGGACTAAGACCCTATCTTTATATTTGTGGCACATTTTGAACCAATGGTTGTTTAGTAGGTACTTGAGAAACATGGGGACCTCCTTCTTGTATGAATCCATATGAGGAAGTGAAATAAGGTTACAGATTAAATATTTGTTGCTGGTCAATATTTACATATTATTGACTGGTCATTACTTGGTTTTGAATTGGCATATTAGTCTATGACTGATGAGGTATGTTTGTCATTACCTGGTGATTTGGAAAATTAGTTTCCTTTGATTGAGGTGATAATGTATTTGTTCTCTATTTTATTGATATGCTATATTGTGTTTGCTATTGTGGAATACTACTCATCACTTATTGAGGAGGGGGATCATTCATCACATTCTGTCATTGAGGTATAACATTAGCCATTATTTGATTACCTAGTCCCATAGGTTGTAAACTTGAGGAAGTAGTTGATTAAGGTTGGGGTGTAGAAACTCTTATTCCCTAGTATGATGATCTAATAATGGAATCAACTATAGGCACATGTTGTTGGCTAGTTATTTGTCTATTAGTAGCACTTTGATCAAGATTGGATGCTATTTGAATATTGTATACTACATTTAGCTCATTATTCTGTGTAGAGGTTAAAGACATTTCTTCAATAACACACATATACATCAAGTTATCTAGCGAAGCAGTTTGTATGAATGGGTCAAAACTTAGATTTTTTTGTCTAGTTAACTCTATCAACACTCCTATTGAAAGTACTAGGTCAATAAGAGGCTTACTCACCATGTTCATCTAATTAAAATCATGTGCTAGATTTAGGTAGGTTTGATATGCTATATGCATTTGGTTAAAGTGGTCTAGATATATTATTGGACTAGAGCCATAGGATTTCTAGAAGAATCCTATTGATTGTAAATGATATTGTGGGGCACTCTTACTAGACTTAGTAATTTTTCATGAGGGAAGTCTAATATAAACTTTGCCCCTACCTCTATGGATCTAACCAAAATCTCATCTTTGTTCTCTAACAAATGTCTCTCAAACAAAAATAAATCATACATGGAAGTCATATTAGTAGAATATAACTATTGAAGAATTGGCTCATCCATTATGGGTATTATAGCTAGGTATTTCATAGTTTGTTCTTGGTCTTATTCTACATAAAGTGGTGTGTTAACTATATAGTTATCCAATGGATCTTAGCTTTGTGCCCTTGATTGAGTATTATAAGAGGGATAAGAATCTATCTCATAATAAATATTATCTGTAAATGGGTCTTGCACCATTTCTTCCTATGCAACTACATTACTATTCCTTGGATTACACATGAGTCTACTATGAGTGTAGGAATACATGTTGGGATCCATAGTCAATGATTTACGATAAAAGGTCAAAGAGCTATACAAAATATAAAAAGGACAAAATCTAGAACAAATGATGTTTTAACTTGGTCTAAATTTGTCAAAATGATCAAAAGGTATTTTCAAATATTTGTGAGAAAACAAGCTAGTGCAAAGTATCTAACATTTCACCGTTCACAAAAAGATAAGCAAGTAAATGGACCAAAAATCAAAATACCAAACTCTAAGGCTGAAGTGTTTCAAATCATTCAAATCTAGGAATTTAAAAGTTGCTAGGTCTTTTGGCTAAACATGGTGTCAAAATCTAGGTTCAAACAAGACGTGCTAGGACTCTTGGCCAAATGACATCAAAATCTAGAATTTAAAATGGATGAAAGTTTTAATCTAATAGATTTGAAACACTTCTAACAAACACTAGGCACTTGATTCTTGGACATGAACTTGATCAACTAGGTATAAGGTATGAAACAAAAGGCACTTTAAGAATATTTTATTTTCTCATAAATAATGGTATAAAATTTGGTTATTTTGACAAATAAGCTAGACAATAGTGAATGGTATAATCATGATTTAGATAAAGGATCATAAAAGTATACTTAGATTAGTCTAAAAATATAGGAATAGTTTGGAGCTCTATGTGAGAGGGTATATGAAATAATATTTGACATGTTTTGGGCAATTTAACGATGCTATACTACCCAAAAGGTGTGACTAAAAAAGTTTGTTTCAAAGACTTTCTAAGGCAAAGACAATTTCCCACAAGCATAAAACAAATTTTCTTGACTCAAAATGTTATGGTGCATAGACTCAAAGTGCAAGTGTTTAGCACAAAATGGCTTAAGTCTATCAAATGATGACAATGATTATGAATCTCAAACAGTCTCCAACCCAAATTGAAAATTAAACATAAGCTTCTTCAAGTTTAGTGCAAATGATGAACCCACTTAACACATCAACTTTGTGAACTTATAAAGGTGTAATTCTGAATTTAGATTATAAGTGAAGGAATTAAACAATTTTGGTAAATGTTTAGACTCATTTGGGTAGCATAACTATGCCAAAGTGGATGATATTACTCTCAAGCTTTTGATGAACTTTAAACAAGGCAAATTATTGATCTCATGTGGGTATCATGATGCCTATTTATTCAATAGAAAATTTGGACCATGTGTTTGGTTTGGATTATTTGTTTACACCAAGTTTTGACTCCAAACAAGACTTTAATCTAGGACAAGACCAACTAATTAATTTCCCTTAGATTTTAAACTAACAAGGTCAATTGGTATTGTTGGAATCCATCAATATACGTCATTTGAGAGGATTTTTATGTGTTTATCCAAAAGTAAATTCACATTATATAGTTGAGATTTTACAACCCCCCTTCTCTCAAATGATATTACTATGACATGGACCTTGAGTTGCACCTTGCACCAACAAGAATTTTGTGGCCAGTGGGGATTTGTCTAAGATCTAAAAATCTTTTGAATGATCTAGGGCAATCAATTACATAATGACTTTCATGCCAAAAAATGCAAAATAAAAGCATAGATTTTGAGTTTGTATCAGTTGGCTTTTTGCAAAAAGGTCCAGTCATTTTTTCAACCACTACATCATGTTGTTCACTCAGTGCAATACAATTTCTAAAGTACCAATACATCCCATGTGAAACTCCAAAAGAGCCAAATGAAGTCAATTCCAAGAGATGAAACCCTAGGTTAAAGCTTCCCTAAATAACTTGTGGGAGGTGATGAAGTCTCGCTCATAAGCCAAGTTTTCATAAAAATAAAAAAAATCATGCAATAGAAAGACTTTAGGGTCATTTTTAAGGTCACCTAAACTTTGACAAGTTTTTTGGGAGTGTTTTAGATGACTTTCTTTCTAAGCCTTGGACTAGGTTACTTGCAATAGGAATGGTGCTTTTGATTTCAAGGGTTCCCTAAAGGGGACAAATGGAAGAGCATACACATGACATTCCTCTTTTTGTCAAACAAATATTAATCTAATCTACTATTTCAAACAAGAATTGACAAGTGTGTTTAATTTTAAACCCAAACAAAAGATTTAGTGGTGTTCATTTGACCCCTTGCTCTTAGTTGTAAATTTTGAAAACATTCACCATAAGAATCTAAAAAAACTTCTTTATTAAACACCAAAAAAAGGTTCTTAATTGATTTTTAGGAATTCAAAGGTGATTTAAGACATGTTTGTAGAAAATATCAAGCTTGTTCCTATAGAAAAAATGTTAGCATGTCCTTTATCTTTGAATATTTTTTTGGTTTGAAACAATAAACTTTGGAAAAAGAGGTCTTGGGTCTGTGTTTTAAGAAAAACACAAAGACTGACATTAGCTATATATAACTAGAATCGATCAAATTGGATAACTGAGATCTAACTAATTTCATTTTGGCTAAATGATGTCGGTTAAGCTATGTAACTAGTGTTAATCTTACTTGCTAACATTGGTTACTATGTAAAACTATGGCAAACAAAAAATAGAAAAATAAAATCAGAAAATCAATTTGCATGAGTTTTAAGGGTCTAAATAAATATTTTAGAGTTGTAAAAGGATCTTCTTCAAGTGTAAGATGCATCTAGTCCCATCAAGTGTGCCATTATGTGATCTAGGAATTTTACTCAAAAGAGTATGGTTAGTATGGTGTTAGCTCCAAAATTAAAAACAAAATGAAAGAAACACACTAATGGAATAACATCTCTAGGCCTAAACACTAGGGAGATCTTAGTTAACAAAATCAAATGACAAACACAACAAAAAAGTAGGGAATAAAACACAATAATTACTTCACCTTCCTTGGATGCTCCAAATTCCTTTGTAGTGGTGGCTTGCTTGGCTTGTGCTCATGAAGTCTTCAACAAAGGAGGCTTGGTTATCTCCTCTTCTCTTTGGCACTTTTGGTTTGTGACTTGGCTTGGCTTGGGATCAATTTGGAATTATAACTCTGCATAATCAAGTCCTTGAAGATATTTGAGCATAATAACTTTGCACCAAAATAGCTTGGAAATGATGTTCATGGCCTCTCTATTTATAGATTTTTGAGATTGATCAAAATCAACTTGAACCATCCATCTCATGATTAAGATGTGTGGCTAAGGATTAATCCAATTTTGAAATTAAAATTGATAAATAGGCTCATAAATATTTGGGATAGAGGAGAAATTAAGAGGCATGGAGGGTAGCATGGAAGGTATTGATGAGGCATGGAGGGAATGAATCCTAATATTTGTGGCATTTATGGCCTAGGGATGTCTTCCCAAGAAATGAGGTCACTTGATGATGTAGATATTAAATATTCATTTATAAAAACAAGTATTCAACAAGTTTTCATGGAATTATTAATTAGGCCTTGATTTAGATTAATTAGCTCTTAAGCATGTTTAAGCACTTTATGCACAAATTACTTAAATTGATAAGAATGTCTGGTTATTGGTCCAAAATTTGACTAGATTAGAATTGGAAGGTGATGTATAATGCATTGGAACCATATTCCCATTTAGGATGTTACCAACAAAAAATAATAAAGTTACATGTCTTATGTAGAATATTTGATAGGAAAGAGCAATCTAGAGCACCTAGGTACAAAATTAGCATTTGAATCAGAATGATCTAATCAAAGTTAGTTTTCCCATAAATTGCATTACCCCATTTAGTGATACCCTAGCCAAAATTGGCACTTGAATATGTTAGTTTGACATTATTTACTGTGTTTTAGTGTTTTTAGGCCAAATTCTACATTTTGGGTAGAAACTAGCCAAAAACCTGGTTAGAGGTCATTGGTGGCCAGATTTAGGTGACTATAATAACATCAATGCCAAGACTCAACAATAGAAATGATTTAAAAATCTCCTCCTTTTTCATTGATGTAAAACCATACTTAAAACTGATCATCCTTATCTCCCATGTCAAACCATACTAAAACTAATCATCCTTATCTCCCCCCTTTGACATAAATGACAAAGTGATGTCTTCAATTCCTTGGATCAAACTCCTTACAATAAAAATACTCAACACATAGAACTATGAGTTTATGAGACATAAAACAAACATGCTCCCCCTATCTCCATGCATACCTTATTTGAATAACTCACCTATTTTTAGATATAATGATCATGATTAACTCTCCCTAAGTACTTGGTTTCTTCAATGATTAATAGGGGCAATAATTACACCTAATTCCTATTTTAGGTGTTCACAACTTGTCTTTCGAATTTGTTTGGTCAAGATGTCTAAAATCTAGTCCTATGTTGAAAAATATTCAAGTTTTAAACTTTTTTCACTTACCTTCTCTCTTAGAAAATGATACCTAATGGGAATTTGTTTGGTCCTTGAGTGTATGATAGGGTTGTTTGAAACACTTATATCACTTGTATTATCACAATAGATAGGGTTACGACCATCATACTCTACCTTGTAGTATTTTAAGTTCTATCTCATCCATAATACTTGAGTGCAACATGAATCTTTTGCAATGTACTCAAACTTACAAGTGGACAAAGATATTGATGGTTACTTCTTTCTTATCCATGAGACTAGGCACCCACCTAAGAGGAAGGCTCCTCCACTGGTACACTTCCTATCATCTATACTTCTTGCCCAAATAACATCTAGGTAGGTTATCAAATTGAACTCCTTGATTCTTGGATACCATAATACACACTTCATTGTCCCTTGAGATACCTGAGTATTATTTTGATTGCTTGTAGATGATTCTCCTTTTGATCTACTTTGAACCTTCTCACAAGACCTATTTCTTGCATGATGTCAGGTCTAGAGGTAGTAGTGTACAATAAACTTCCAATAATTGACCTATATGACATCTAATTTACCTTTTAAGACTCATCTTCTTTTCTTATCTTACATCTTGTGATCATGGGTGTACTACCTACCTTACAATCCTTCATCTCAAACTTTTTCAATATTTCTCTTATATACTTGGCTTGTGAGATGAATATTCCATTTTTAGATTGAGTGATTTGCAACCCAACAAAGAATGATAGTTCTCCTAGCATGGACATCTCAAACTCTTTCTTCATCACCTCTACAAATACCTTTATCGTGTTCTCATTATTTCCCCCAAAATGATGGCATCTACATAGATGACTACTATCAATTGATGGTCATCTTCTATCTTGATGTATAGATTAGTATCTTTAACTCCTTTTTTGAATCCTTAATCCAATAGATACTTGTCCAACATAGCATACCAAGCTCTAGAAACTTGATTTAAACCATAGAGAGATTTTTTCAATATGAAAACATAGTCTTTGTCATCTGATAGTGAGAAACCTTTAGGTTTATCAATTTACACTTCTTCTAAATTCCCATTCAAAAAGGCATATTTGACATCCACCTAGTATAATTTGAATCCTTTGAATCTTACATAAGCTATAAATAATCTAATGGCCTCCGATATTTTTACTGGTCAAAGGTCTCCTCAAATTCCACCCCTTCAACTTTTGCATATCCCTTGTATACCAATCTAGGCTTGTTCCTAGTGACTTATCCATCTTCATTCAACTTATTTTTGAACACCCATTTTTGTTTAATGACATTCTTATCTTTAGGCCCATGAACTAGTTCCCAAGTCTCATTCTTATCTATTTGGTTTAACTCCTCATTCATATCACCTATCCAAAATTTGTTTTTTCTTATTTATATAGGCCTCTTAGGTTTAATCTTGAATAATATATCATTATCTTGATTTATATTATTTAGTAGTATTCTCCTAGTTTGCATACCTAGATTCTTAATGCCAATGATTTGAGATTTACGGTGGTCTCTTTGAATCTATATTGAGGGTCCTTTTGATTCCTATCTCTCTTCAATTCTTCTTCTTCCTCATCAAAATCTATAGTCTCCTCTTCATTCTTGAAGTCTACATTATCTAAAGTGTTCTTTGACTATGAGTGAGATTTCCTTATCTCGTCAATCCTCACATTGGTGATTTCTACTAGCTTTTGTATTCATTTGTTATAACTTATATAATCTAAGCTCATTGGTGAATATCCTAAGAATATGCCTTCATCAAATTTGGCATCAAACTCACCCAATTCTTCATCATCCCTTTTTATGAAACATTTTCTCCCAAACACTCTAAAGTATTCTACATTTGTAGGTCTACCCTTCCATAGTTCATAAGGAGTCTTTTTCCATTAGTCTTTATTTGTTTTTCCTCTATTCAAAATGTATACACTAGTGCTTACTTCCTCTCTCCAATATCCATCAAATAATATAGACTCATTCAACATAGTTCTATATATATCTTGAATTATCCTATTCTTCCTTTATAGTACCCCATTCTATTTAGGTGTCCTAGATACTGAGAATTATCTCCTTATTTTATGAACCTCAGGAAGTCATCAAACTCATTGGACCAAAACTCTCCTCCTCTATCAAATATTAGGAAATTTATCATCCCATTCTTATCATTATAAATAAGAGCCTTGAATACCTTGAACTTGATAAGAGCTTATGATTTATCATTTAAGAGTGTAAACCAAGTCATTCTTGTGTAATCATCGATGAGTAACATGATGTAGATATATCCTTGAATGCTTTAAATTATTTTAGCCCAATAGAGATTAGTGTGGAATAAATTCAAGGGTCTTGTAGTATAGTACTCATTAGACTTGAACCTTTTTCTATTCTACTTACCATGTTGACATGCCTTGTAAAGTATGTTTGTAGGTTTGATGATCTTAGGCATGTTCTTCACAAACTTATTAGTGTTAACCTGACTAGGTTTTCAAAGTTTAGGTGACCTATACTTCTATCTTATAGCCAACTTTCATCTATCTTGATAATAAAACATCTCCTTATTGATCTCATTCAATACATATAAGTTGTTCTCTATCCACTTAGCATTGCCAATTAGCATTCCTAATTTGGTTCTTCTTATCTCACACCCTTTATCATGAAAGGTTATTTTGTGTCCTTGATTTCAAATTTGACTCACACTAATTAGTTTATCTTTCAAACCTTCCACATGCAATATATTTTGTGTTTTGTTCTTTCCATTATCCAAACTCAAGACACCTTTACCAACTATATTGGTAGTTATGTTGTCTCCAAACCTTAAAATTCTTGTAGAATTATTATTTAATGAGATGAAATTTTTTATATCTCTTATCATGTGTCTTTAAGTAACCAATATCTATATACCATTTCATGCCTTCATCTTGAATTTGAAAGGCATTCTAAGATATCATAGAGTCCTCTTTGATCTTCTGTTCCTCTTTGGAAAATAGTCCATCTTTCTTGAACTCAATTTGATCTATCCTATCTTGCATTGGCTTCCATACCAATGTTTGATCCTTTTTATGCATTATAGGATCTACATATGTATTTTTGAATCTTATGTACCTTCCAACTCTATTAGAGTAGAATATTGCAATGTGTCCTATATTATGATAGATGTAACAATCAACATTTCTATATTTAGTATGGTTCTATGATGACTTATCATTTATAGCATTGGGTTACCTTATTGATATTTTTAGGTTAGTACTCTTGATTTATTCTGACTTCTCATACACTCTCTCAAACTTTCTCAATTTGTCTATAAGTTTTTCATGCTCAGCCTTCAAGGAATCTAGCTCTATCTTGAACTGGTCATACCCAACTTCCTTGGACTTACACATTGTGTTAACCTATTTTAAATAACTCTTGAGATATTTTATAGTCTTATTTTTATGTTTGAAATCATCAAGGGTATTAATGATCTCAAATTTAAGGTCTAATTTAGCTTTTCCTTCTTTGTTGTCATAGTAGACTTCTATATCATACATGTTGTATTCTTCCTATTGATCACAAGACATTATTTTTCTTTTTAAGACCACCTTCAACCTATTATACTTGACTCAAAAGACTAGCCACTGATGCCAATTATTGGAAGCATAATGACTGATAAGGAGGGATGTATCAATCTTTAAAATTTTACAATATTTACCTTATCATTCATGAACTATCAAAACAATATATTAAGCTAGCAACACATTAAGAGCCATGAGCATGAGAGAAGAACATAATACAAAAAACACTTATTTGAGTGAGAAAAACTCAAGAGGAAGAAAACCCACTAATTATGTAAATGTAATACTTTCCTACAAGTCAATAATCAAGATTTAGTGAAGCACTAACTTCACTTGGAGTACCAACCCCAACTTGACTAGGCTTTAACAAGCACCCATTTTCAAGGAGACACCAATGCCCTAGATGATTCAAAACCAACTCAACCACCTCAAATATGTTATCACCTTTAAAACCTTTTATTTATTATATAATATATGATTATCTCCACATTTAGCTCCTTACACACACATATCCTTCTCAAATTGGTCACTAGCCTTCTTCGCTCAATTAAGCCTCTTCTTTACTTGGTTAGGTCATATGACCTTGATAATCATCTAAAATACCTCTATCAGATCTTAACTTAAATATAATCCTAAAAATCTCATCTTGGGTCCATGACACCTTTTATCTCCAACCACCACTTGAATCATGCCATTATTATTGTTCATAATTAGGCATGTGCATACCCAAAAAGTCTATCTTGAACAACTAAACCAAAAACACAATATTGTAAAAAAAACATGGAAAAAATAATATAAGAATAAGCCTCATTACTTAGTTTTCATCACCATGTACATTATACCTCACAATGCAAGGCAAAAGTACATAAATCCTTCTCTACAAGTAGCCCACTCAAAACTACCAATAAGCCTCAAAACACAGTCATGGAAGCAATGACCTAAAACACTTATAGAATCACTTTTAAAGACATAAAATGAATTTATATGACCCTAAAACATCATAAAAACAACCTTAAAAATATATCATAATCTCTAATAGGAATATTGGTCTTATAGACTAATCTTATGACTTCACTGTACACAGAGCTCACTAAGTTAGACAAGTCAATTTGAGAGTAACTTTATGCTATATAAAATCATCTGAAAATATTATATCCATTAAATAAATGTATTATAGGTCTTTAAAAACATACCCATTAAGTTGGATCCATCCCTAATCCAAGACAACACATCTCTGATCAACTTCTCACTGCTACCTAGTTTCCTCATTATCTGCATCACTAGGTCTATTAGCGACTGGTCAACTTGTATGACCAATTTAAGACCAATAAGGGATAAAAAATAATAATAATCCACCATGGACATAATATATATGTCTAAATATTTATCTAATTAGTAACTTTGGCTCAATCAACTCTACCTGTTACAATAATTATTTGAGAAATAAGGCCTTTCCTATAAGGTCCACTCACTCCCCTAACAAACCAATCACACATAGAGGTGAATGGGAGAGTTGAATACAACCTTAAATAAAATAAATATTTATTATAAATCATTATGGTAATTTTTATCAATATCTTTCTCATTGGGTCAAATTTAGGGTTTTAAAGAGGTTTAAACCACCTTACAATCTTAACAATCATTCATAAAGCTTAGCCCCTTATTCCATAATATAATGATTATAAATCTGATATAAGGACCTTAACCATATAAAATTAATGGATTAATTTCTCATGTAGAGGTTTCACATGATAATGAACACATGAAAGTCCTTCTCAGGTTGAGAACCCTTCATTATGTGCACTCGAGAGACCTCGAAACATGTTTTCTTGCCTTTTTTGTAAATATTGAATCTCATACTTGGTCAAAACACATTGGAAAACATATAACATCAATAAAAATTCCCAAATTTTCATTATTACCTTGTAAATTTAGCCTGATGCCCCATTCAGCCACCATTTCTCTCTTTGCTCTTTAGGTTTTTCACCTAAAAGTCACATTAAGCCTTAAAATTAACCTTATAGCCACTATCCATGCACTCTTAAAATAGATAACATGATCAATAAACTTATAAAATGATCTAACATTTATTTTAATCCTCCATAGGTATTTAAAACACCTCATGACCCCTCATTAGGTTAGGAAGAGTTTAGAACTAATCTAGTTGCATGCTAGGTTTGTAGGTCTTATCCATGTAGGCTTACTCTAAGAAAATCATGAGTGATCTAATGACTCATATAAATTATTACAAAACATCATACAATCTCTTATTCCTTTTCACATTCATCTTACTAGGCCACCATGCTCCTTTATGCACAAGCCTTTTCAAGTCCCTTGTTAGGTTCAAACACTTGATAACCTTGAAAATTGATCTTAAAACATTATTTGATGCTTATATACATTAGTTACATGAATTATAAGTTTTTCAAACAATGTCATACCTCCTCGCAATTCAATCAAACAAAAACACTATTCAATGACCTCATACCTCATGAACAACCTTTGACATCAATGACAACATCAATGTCAAACCTCAACAATAGAAATAGTTATCAACACTTGGCCCATAGTAGATGGTCCATGATCATACACCTCTCCATAATTGTGGGTTTTTAATACCATGATGACTTCCTAATTCTAAACCTCTTATCGACCTAATACTGAGGTATATATTTTAAAAGATTGGTGAAATATTCTTAGTATTCATTCATCGATAAGTCTCCTTACTTCAAATTATAAAAATCTATAAGTTTTGGTCAAAATATAACTATGAAAGTCAACATGATTGGAATAATGTCAGAAAATTATTTTTGGCCCACCACATAGTCTCTTCTCTAGCCAACTAATATTCTCCCCAAATGGATTTAGTGACCTTAGATTAGTTTTTTTAATCTCAAAATACTTCTCCATTTGATTCAAGCATGCTTAAGTTCTATCTCCCTTAATGGCTCCATCAAAATTAGGTGGATTCACCTTTTTCATATCCTTAGATAAATCTATAAATATATGTACCCTTGTGTCTTAAGGTACTTCCTCATGTCTTTGATCTTGAGGTAGTCCCTACTAAGAAAAGTTCTCTTCAAGATCATCTTGATGGGCTTCCTCCTCATGTATATGAATTTCTTATTCTAGGGCTACAATTATATCCCTAGTCTCATTCATGGATATAATAATATGATACAACTTTGTTTCTTACACAGTTATAAATTTGTTAGGATCAAATGAAGGGTTATTGTCATTGAAATTTGAAGGACCCTCTCTAGATGATCTTGCTCACATCATTAGTTTTTATGATAATAGAATCATACAAAGATGTTAAAAAACTTATTAAGTCCTAGAGTTTGAGCCACAACTCTAATACCACAATGTAACATCCCCATAAGGATTTACAAGAGTAATTCAATATATTTTTTTAAATATTTACACAACACTTATTCTTTCATTAGATTACACTACAAGAATCTAATTAGTGACCTTAACATATTAACTATGTATAATAAACATAAGTAAACATGTAATAATAAATAATACTAATCACTAACATATTTTATAACATAACATAACTCAATAAGGAAAGTAATTATATTAAAATCCATCTATGTATGGTACAATAATACATCCACTATTGTCAATGTATAATAATAAGTAAATTACATTTCCAATAGGTATTATGCCTCATCATAAATACAATAATAGATATAATGCTTTATGGAGCTCGAGCCACTCTAACTCTTATATATCTAATAATATCAAGTGTAGTCTCTAAGTAAGGAATGTAGTGGGGATGTAGAGTATCATCCATGTTCTTTTCCACACCAACCATAGACCATTGATCCCCCACACAATCCCCCAAATAGAGAACAACCCTCCATTTATGGATAGGCAGATACTGATGGTGTGAGAATTAAGAGAGACATGCTAGTACCTGTGTTCTATAAGATTTATACTACATGATGTGTACCTTAAAAATAATAAATTTTAATATGATATCGCACAAACATGTAAATCATACACATGAAATGATAATTTTTATTTAAACATTATTTTGGCCAAAGTTTTCAAATAACTATTAATATTTAATATTAGTCAAATTCATACACACCATTTGATTAGATTACCTTCATATAGCATTGGTGATGCTAAGTAAGCTAGTGAAGTCCATCTCACTGCTTAGTTAGTACCAACAATGCAAGATTTAGTTAACAATATTTAACCAATAGATTCATATAAATTATTTGTACTAGAAGGTAATAAAACATGATATTTATGAAAATAATCTTTATGCATAAATTTAGTCCATAAAATGTATGAATGAATCCTTTCATATTATTTACCACATAAATAATAATCATAACAAGTACCATTTTTAATACGAAGCATATATCTAGACTACATAAACTAATTTTCATAGGTAATTTCAAAAGTAGTATAACCAACAATGTCATAGTATAAAATACCCTTTACTCAATTATAAATAGTAGTAAAAATAAATAAATATCAATTAACTCTCAAAAAAATGCATATTCTTTCATTTATGAAACTTAATATACTTTTAAGAGGTTTATGCCTATAATATAGTTCCCCATCTTTCAGGATTTAGTAGTCAGAATATATAACTATAAACATGTATCACACTGTATAAATATAAGCCTTATACATATATGAGAACCTAAGTTCTCATACAGGTATATTTCATATATTTATGTATCACGCATATATATCCATAATATATATATATATATATATATATATATATATATATATATATATATATATATATATATATATATATATTTTAATGCATAATTATTATTCTATCATAATAATTATTTTTTATTTTCCTTCATAGAAAACTTATGTGATTTGTATAGAATTTTAAGTTCTAAATAGGGTCTCCTCATTTCATATAACCCATATTTTTGATTCACAAATTTCATCATATAAAAGTATAATTCAATCACTCATATCAATTACTCTATTTTTCATTAATTTAGTCTTTTGACTGTATAAGATTTATCAGAGTAAAATAAACAATATTCCAATCAGACCTAAACTTTGTATTGTTTATTTTTTGCAGTTTGTATATTTTTATTGAGCTACTAAGTGTCTCTTTAGAATATAATTATCTCTAAAAACATAGACAATAGAACTTTACTTAGTTGTATACATTTATTCAATATGCAAATAGTTCACTAGTTGACTTCATAAGTTCACTATCTTTAGAAGGTCT